>MNAD01000369.1:0-15537 GCA_001895945.1 Trametes pubescens | reverse complement strand
GCAAGGGTGAGGATGGATGTGGGGGTGCAGATGGTGGCACGAAGGAAAGGAGCGATGAGCAGGGTCAAGGGCTCTAGTGGTCTTTATATAGCGCAAAGCGTAGGGCGCAGGGCAACAAATACGAGGGCCCGATCGAGGGAGAGAACGTTGAAGGGAGACGCGACTTGGACGCGACCGCGTCATGCCAATTTCAGTCACGTGACAGGTCAGACTCGGAGACTCCTTGAAGTTCCGAGTGTGATTAATGGATTGTGGTCTGCGCTCCTGTGCTACAAGGTTTTTCAGGCGACCGTATCAACCGACTTAATAATGCAATGCCACGTCGTATACGCACATTTACGAGAGCGTCTTGGAAAGTCTTGCCATACTTCAGCACATACGGCGGGCGCTTCTATCGCTCTGCCACCTTTATCTCGCTCTCTCGCCTGCTGCATCGAATCTCCCTTTTTGCTGATGGTGCGGGAGAGTCTTGACCAATTTTTTCCGGACCCCAACTCTAGCCTCGCAGTTATACGTACTCGAACGTCGAACCTAGGCTAAGCCCAATCAAACAGATCATCAAGTGTAGAGAAGGCCGCCGACAACACCCGCAAATGCTTGATCCAAAAAGCGACGGAGAAACCGCACCCCTAGTGCGGGCCGTGTTAACCTACATAAGATGTCCTCGTCCGCTAAAAACATCAGGCTTCAATATGCGGGCCGTTTTCCGAACGAATCACTCAGTAGAGCACGGGCTTCGACGCTTTTCGGGTATTCGTCAGGCCCAGCAGTCACAGGTCAAGTCAAGCATAATTCCATCGCGGGAGAGCTGATATCCTCGTGGCACAGACAGACGGGTACAACAAAGACACGTAATAGGTATCGTACATGGATCAGCGTTGGCAGGGGAGCACAGATGTGAACGTAACAGCGGACAGTAACGGAGCGCAGCAATAGGTAAATGAATCCTAGTAGATCTGGAGGGTAAATATTCTGGCGTAGGAAAGCGACGACGACGGGGCAAATTGGTAGGTTCGTGAGGCCATCTAAGCAAGCGTGACAGTCAAGAAGACGTGGCGGCCCCGGTCTCGCCGGGGGTGATGATTTTCAGGCGGGAGCAGAGGGCGGTCTTCAGCCAGGTCGAGCGTCTCCCCTCCCCTTCCTTCCTCAACCTTCTCCCTCGGCGTGCAGGACCGCGGGCACGTAGTCCCGGTCGCTCACTCGACGAGCTTGTCTGCGACGTTCAGCAGCTGGTCGAGCGTGATGAACTGCACCCACGACTCGAGCTCCTTCGAGTCGTTCTGCCAGATGAAGCGCGTGTCCCTTGTGCGTCGGAAGAACGCGCAGGCGCACTGGTACTTCTGCTCGATGTGGTCCTCCGTGTCCGGAACTGGCCACCCCAGCTCGGCCGTCCACACGCGGAACTCCCAGCCAGCCAGCGGCCGCCCGTCCCCCGTCGCGATCTTCTCCGGGATGTTGAACTCGAGCCGCGACCAGTCGAAGCCCATCGGCTGCCCGATCGCTTTGATGTACGCCTGCTTGAGCGCGAGGAGGAGGCAGAGCCGCCGCATGACGATCTCCTCGCCCTGCTCGGGCGCGATGAAGGCTTGCTCGGTCGGCGTGAGCTGCGAAAAACATACGGGGTCAGCGCGCCGCCTAATGCATAGAAGAGACAACTGCGTGGCGTACCTTGTGGTACAGCGAGATCGCAAAGTCGTTGGCACTCATTCCTGGGGGCGCCGTAAGCTCTTTGATGCCGATACCGATGTTCACGACGTCCTCGCGTCGCCCTTGCGTCATGGCCATTCCGACAAGATTGTGGTCATAAGAGGTGTGGTACCCAATCATTGAGCGCGCACGGCTCGCTGCCGCGACCGGATTGTCGTCCTGTACATGGTGAAGCTGTATACCGCATGAGGGCAGAGTAAGAACGCGACAAACATAGGGGTGGTCTGTGGCGGAATGGGGAGTGTAGAGGAAGGAAAAGGAGAGTACGCGCCTGCTCTATAAAATGTTTCCCGACGTTGGACATATGGTCCCTCCAGCGGGTCCGTGGGACGCGACGATGGCGCATCATGAGGAGGGGAAGGAGAAACGATACCAATTGTCCTGGAGGGTGGCCGCGCGTTCGTCATCGGTCGCCACATGACAAACGGAGGGCACGGTACTCACTCATCGTCTCAGGCTCGTTTGGGGCGTTGCGCACGGGCGCATGCGGTACACATTCGCGCAGGACCGCGTGACATTTGGCGTACTCCTGCGAGCGTGCGTCGCGCACAGGGGTGAGCTCATCGTGTACACACAGCAACGTTTGGGTGCCTCACCTCCTTCGTCATCTCGCGGTTGGTGAAGAGCATCCATACTAGAATAGGGCAGTCCATCGGCGTGCATGAAGCTGGATGTGCGCGATGAAGAGTGGTGCGGGGTGGCCCAGTGGTGGCTGAGCTGGCAGACGGATTCAGCAAGATCGGAGACCGTTCAGTAGGACACAGTGGCGGTTTGTATGCGGCGGTGGTACAAGGACATTTATACAAGAGCTGGCGGAGAGAAGGCCAAGTTGCGCTGCGACCGAACTGAACATAGCAGGACACGTTTTGGCGATTGCCGCTCACGAAAATCCTCAAACCGCACCGACCATGCGTAGACGCCCGTGCTTCTCACTCTCCCTCCTCATCCGTATATTCGCGTTTGTCTCGCTTGTTCACCTCTCCTCGGGTATCGCCATCTATCTGTTCGTCCTGTATCTGTATTTTGCAGATGAACGCAATACTTGGTCGCGATGCACGAGTGGCCACACGAGGGTGGCTCCAAGCTCTGTTATGAGATGGACGCCCACAGCAGGTCGTATCTGTGGTTTGTTCTTGTGCATTTCAATACATGCCGTTCTGCGATATCTGGAATTCCAGCCATTGGCTGTGGCTGGTGGAACGGACGCTATAGTGGCGAAGAAAGGCTAGCTGGAGAGAAGAGGCCCAAGTGAGGTAACTATGCAATTACGGACATCATGGGTATATGTAAGTAGGACCCGAATATACGCAAACGTCTGATATGGCCCCCGAGCTCTAGCATGCACTCCCGGTCCTGTGTACTGTGTACTGAGTGCTCTTGTCACTTGAACGGGCCCGAGTCTGACCCATCCCACGTTCAACACAGGCCGATACTCCCCATAGTGAACGCCTCACTCTCTGCTCCTGCTCGGTCTCCGGCTATGTGAGGACGGCCCCGAGGGCGTCATCAACGGCACCCTATCCTCCGGCCTTCCATCCGCGGCCCCTGCAGCATCCGCCTCCTCGTCGAACAAGACCTCCGCGCCATCTGCGCCACCCTTCGCCTTAACGCTGACGCTGAGGTTTGACCTGCCGGGCTTCCCGCGTCGCGTCCGACCGGGCGCGCTCACAAAGTCGGCAAAGCTGGAGTGGGAGGACGTGGGGGTGTGTCCGATGTGGGCGTTGCCGTTAGGTGGTGCTTGTTGGGCTGGCGCCCGTACAGGGAGGCGGTAGAACTCTTCGACGTCGTCGTCATCGCCGTCCGGGAGGGCTGAAGCTGCGTACGCGCCGCCGTTCGCGGAGGTGTTTGTCTGGTATGGTCGCGACCGTGGCAAGGCGCGGTACGAGCCTTTCCGGAGGTGAATGGCGTACGAGTACAAAAGAGCGGAGAAGTATATCTGGGAAACCGGTTAAGACAACGAAGGAGACCAGACGAACATGTTGCGTACCTTGGCGATCCAGCCAATAATGATCATAGCACTCGCAATGCCTTTCTCCGCGTTCCAGAGCGTCATCGCCGCAGTTGCGCGCTCCTCGTCGGTCATGTTGTGCCCGGCGCCGCTCTCCATGACCTCCTTTTGGGCGTCGGAATTCGCAATGACGCGACCGTCATGCAGGGTATAGAACCACCAGAGCACGCCGAAGTAGACGAGCCAGGCCGTCGAGAGGATGTGGTCGGCGAAGAACAGGTGGGCGAAGTAGAGTGTCCGTTTTGCGTCCTCCTGCATGTGCGTGCGCATTTCAGTAGTGGTGTCTGTATGGACAAGGGAGACGTACGTGAAGGATAGCTTTCAAACCCCACGTCAGGGCGACCAGACCGAGTACCGAGTAGAGATACAAGCTAAGCTGTGCGGCGGACCCGCCTGCGCCGGTGAGGACAGCGATGAGGCCATACACGCCAGCAACCTTGTTGAGGAGCTGTGCGAGTCGTCTTGGATGTCAATGTATGCCGTGACTCGGACCAGAGATAGCTCACGGCAAAGAGGAGAGCGATGGTGACCCCGGTCTTCAAGTCGAGGAAGCCAAGGAAGGTGGAGAGCGGCCGGAGGCGCCACTCTGGACGGAGCGTGAGTTTCATGGGCGACGGAAGAGACGGTGATTAGACGTTCATGAACTACGGGTAGCTGGGCGAGGTGGGGTGCGAGGCGGCCGCGGCGAGCGATGAGGGGAGAGGTTGCGGACAAGAAGGGGCTGCGGTGATCCCTGGCGGGAGAGCTCAGGTCAGTCGGCCGCGCGCGGCGCGACTTGAGTTTTGCAACTTTGCAGCGGCCGACCATCTCACGCCCTCTCCGCCATCTCCTCATCGTCCAGCTCGCGCCATCCTCCCCGCCCCACGCAGCACGCTCGCCTCTTTTTATTGCTAAGTTGTACTCTGCTCTGTGTTGCGTGCACGCCCGCCTTGCAAATAACGCCCGACTCCCTGCGACTGAACTGTATTGATCTGCGCGGTCGCTTGCGTCCATGGCTGGCTACTTCTCCAACCACTCTCAGTCCCGCTTCCTCGCCAACTCCACCCCGAACGCGGCCACCACGACTACGACGACTACCGCGGTGCAGAACCCGCCGCCCGTCACCCCGCCTGTGCAGCCCCGTTCGCGCGTGACGTCCTCCAAGCACTTTTCCACCTTTGTGTCCAACGCCCCCGGGGACGAGAAGACCCAGGGGAAGGACAAGGTTGCTGGAAACGGCGCCGCTAACGGCTCGCTGTCTGTGCATCCCCTCCGAAATACGTATGTTCGTACGCTGTCGTGGTCGCCCGCCGCCCCTCGCTCACTGCGCTTCATCTGGCCCTTTGTGTCTTCCGCGCGAGTAGCTGGGTATTCTGGTTCCGCCAGCAGCGCGCGCCAGGGAACAAAATCACGAACTATGAAGAGGGCATCAAGAAAATCTCCGCCTTCAGCTCCGTGAGTCGTCTCGTCCTCCTCGCACCCCGCTCGCTCGCTGACTCCCCTGTCTACGCAGGTGGAATCTTTCTGGTCCCTTTGGACGCACGTTCATCAACCATCCTCACTCCTGCCCACCACGGACTACCTCCTGTTCCACTCCGGTATCCGACGACCGGTCTGGGAGGACCCCCTGAACCTGTCGGGGGGTAAGTGGATTATCCGTCTTCGCAAGGGCGTCGCGGACCGCCTTTGGGAAGACCTTGTGCTCGCTGTCATCGGTGACCAATTTGACGGCGTGGGCGACGGCGAGGGTGCGCAACCGGACTCCGCTGCTTCGGAGGGTGTCCCGCCAGGGGAATGGCCCGAGATCTGCGGATGCACGATCAGTGTGCGCCAGAACGAGGATATCATTTCGCTGTGGAACCGCCGCGACGGCAATCCCAAGTCGAAGGAGAAGATCAAGTACGTACCTCTCGGAATTTACTCACGCCCTGCTGTAGAGCTGACCCTATTCTATCGCGTGACAGGGAGACAATTCGGAGAGCACTGAACCTCCCACCGGCGACCATAATGGAGTACAAATCCAACAACGGTATTACGCTCTGCACACGCCCTCGGAGTGGATCCACTCACGCAGCTCCCTTCCTACAGACTCGATGCAGGACAAGTCCAGCTTCCGTGTCAACCAGACTGACCGCACGCCGCTGTCATGACCCTGCCCGCCGGCCGCCGGCGCACCCCCGTGTTTGCATATGCTCGAATAATCTCCTTGGCTTCTCGGTGCACCTGTAATAGCGTACGATGGCGCGCACTCGCTCGGCAATGCGACATCTTCTGTAGCCCTACTCCCATCTCGCCCAAAGCTGGCAATGCAACCAGGTTCAATATCTTGCACCGGTGTGTGTTTTCTGACATTTGGCTTGTCTTCCGAGGATGTGGTGCTGCTCAGTGGAGGGCTAGCTTTGTTCCAAGAGAGCGTTGGAGAGCTGAGATAAGTTCGTTGTGTTCTTCTGCTAGTTGACCGCTTTTAGATCTCAGCATTCGGTGCGACATCTGAGCACAAGCATGGAATGTCAACTTCAGACAGGAGTCGCACACGTGGTAAGCCCCCGTAATTCCATTTCCAAAATCCTCGTACCTTATACTAACGCCTAATGTTAGGGCAAGCTAGAACGTAGACCCTTCTAGCTAGCACACGAACATGGATAGTCTTCGGAGCAGACCGGCAAACAACGAAGACCTGGGTGCGGTCAGCATACCAAACAACACATACCTCAGATCGAAGTAAGAAGTAAGGACGACCCAACTATGCTTCTTCCGCGCGCATGGTGGTAGTGGAACAAGAGGGTAGGACTAAAGAAGCGCTTTGTCTGAACAATGGATGTCACGCCCTGTGGCTTAGACCGCAAAAGACAATAGGCGCTTGTGGCTCTCTCCCCGACAAATACCGCTCTGACCAGGACCACATCCAAGGCTCCCTTGCCTTCACCACCTGCGCTACCAATTCTACAGCGACACCCATACTCCACACACATCTTTTATCACACGACACGACACGATGATGACCACAACGACTCGAATTGGCGCGGCTGGCCTGGACGTCCCGCGGATGGAGGTAGCAGACTTCCGTAGCTTCTTTGACCGACTAGCCACAGGCGACTACCACAACCTTGCGAAGGAACTCAACATCACTCCCAAGCCGCTCGCGCGCCCCACCGTCCCGGCAGCCCAACCCCCAGACCTCCTCGGACCCGATGGCGAGATCTCGCTCGACTCGCTCGACGCACACACCTTCGAGCCCACGGTGGAGGGCCTCGAGCGCGCCGTATCGCTCCTCCACGCGCCCGCGTCGCCGACACGCCAGACCGCCGAGCAAGAGGAGGCGTTCCAGTTCACGTTCCGGCTCATGATCCACAGGCTGTACTCGATCCGCGAGTTCGCAGCGATGGTCGAAGACGTCGTGCGGACGTCGCAGGAGCGTTTCCAGTCGCTTCCCCCCTCACCCACCACCGGACGGCGCGCGGCCTACCCGAACTCGTACGCGTCCGCATACCCAAGCGACGGCGAGTCTTTCATGTCCGTTGGATCCCCGGCCTCTTCGTCAAAGGCGACGCTGCCGTCATCCCCGTCGTTGCGGAGCGTAGACCAGATGTCGGAGCTCGAGAAAGAGCAGGATGACCCGAGGGCGCTGAAGAAGAGGTGCATCGGTCGGCGGTTCTCCGTTGTCGACCCCGACGCCCATGCGGATGCAGATCCGGACAAGAGCGACGGGGCGGGATGGGTGTACGATTCCGCAGTCGCGTCCGTGGAGTCGCCGACGTTCTCCGGCTCCTACGCCGCCTTCATCGCAGGGCTGCCACCCATGTCTCCGGCGGCGGAGTCACCGTCCTTGTACGGCTACGACGAGGTCGACAGCGGCTCTCGCAAACGCCGGTATTCGCTGCTCGGCGCCAGAGGCTTCTGAACGTACGTTTGTCTGCTGCCGATGCGCTTGCTTATGTTGACGAGCCTCTGTCTCTGCCTTCAGGCGACCACCCTTCGTAGCCTATTGTCATGGAGGCTTTTTGTATCAAAACTTTACCGAAATTCGCTCATCCGCTCTGAGAAACCCTCCCCTCCCCAATATCGCCTTCCCACCCTTTACACTGGGCCCATCACTGTACCATTCCCCCCACATCTCGACTTCCGATCGCTCTGGCGCCGCGTTTGTTGCCAGATGCCATCTATCGTCATTGCGATACCTTTCAACTGTACTCCGCTCCCCATGTCTCCATCCTGTTATCGAATAGCTATCCATTGCTCTTCACACGCACCTACCTCCTCATACGTACCTGTCCCTTAGGAGAGCGTGTTCTGTAACATGCCTGGTCAGGATACTTAATCCTCGTCACCAGCCGTCTGTATGTCTTCTGCGTATCTTCGAATACGTGTACATGTACCGAATCCACTAAGGGGCGAATTTTGCCTACCCCGACATCAAATAGAGTACAGCTGTTCATAGTACTAGTGAATTATTGGTGTGTGCGACATGCTTCACAGAACTCTGGACGAGCCGACCGAATCGTACCGTGACGATCTCTGTATTAGGAAGGTGTAGTGTTTGGCACTCGGGGCCAGGACTATCGTCCAGGACCAATAATTGCCTGAGCTAAACGAGCGAAGACGTATTCCATGAGCTGATACAGCCACTCTCGCTCTAAATGATTCTTCCCAGAACCTGACGGAGGGATTACTAAAGAATTTGAACCATCTTTCCGAAACGGGCGCGGAAAATGGAATGTTTTGAGTCCGAGTGAGCTCCTCCGACACTACTGCATACACCCGAAAGTTGTGGAAGATTTTCAACGTAACTACTACTACTCGCAAGATTCTTGAACGAGGGGGTTTACAAAATTATCACTCATGCGCCGCTGGTACTACTAGATCTGTACTACTCCATGTTTTCGAGTCCGACCCGTGCACGATTGCTAATGGCCCGTTATTCAGCAACTCCATCAGGCTGGTCACTATCATCGTCTCCGTATATACCAGGCATGCTTGCCTCGGGTCCTGCGCCGATAGATGCCCCAATGGAACCTATGACCGCGGACGTGAACCGCAGCGAGCTGGCAGCGTGTGCGCCCAGATCACCATCCTCCCTGATCAGGGTGATAGACCCTTGGTCGAGGGCCTTCTGGTGAGCGTGTTGGAGCTCCAGGAGGAAGCGACAGATCAAGATAGCCGACATGCTAGAATGGCCGAGTTCCATCCGAGCAGTGAGTGCCCTCGAGCATGATATATCTACGCGTATTGAGCGCACTTACGGGTCTGTAAATGCAGGAACTTCGCTGATCTTCTCGACGCCCACCAAGATCTGGGTGACAGCTGTGAGCCCCGATTTGGCGGGAGATACAACGAGGAACATACCGAGAGGGGCGTGAAAACAAGCTGGATGACGTTCAAGATGGCGATAACTCTGTGAGGCTCAAATTGAGAATCACAAAGTTGACGCCTTGCAGTGTATGTCGGACGCCTGACTTACAAGAAATATAGTGTTCCTGGCAAAGAGTGTCGCCACTGAATCAGAACGGGATTGACATAGATTCGAAGCAGCTAAAACGACTGACCGTTTACGACCATCACATTTCCTAGGGACGAAGATGATCTCCCAGGAAACGATCCTGTACCCGCGAGCTGGGAACGCCAGGTTACGGCAATGACAAGCAAGTCTGCAGCAATAGAGCAGGACCGTGCGATAGCAACGCCTAGGAGTGGCGCCGCACACATCGATAACTTGATTAGAGCAAACGATGTAATTAGACGTACCCCTGCATGAAATTATTCAGCCACGCTTGCTTTAATTGTGCAGTGCTGAGATGGAGGAACCTACATTACTGCTTTATTGGAGGCGAGCGTGCTGGTGCTGCCGCACCCATAATGTGGGAGGTTGATGCCGATCAGGCTCACGGGTATTACCCACTGCAGGACAGTTAGAAACATGTAAGGGCTCAGTCGAAGTGCTCACAGCCAGAGGCGGGTGTCATATCACATACCAGATTAATTGCAAACGGACCGAGCGCCAAGAAGAAGCCAGCTGACGCCAACACCCAATTCATCTCGCCCAAGGCGAGTGTGCGCAGCCCGGAAAATGCTGTGGTAAGAGTGTCTTCATGAGGTTGTAGGATTTCGCAATCTGACGGAACGACTTACCGGCCCAAACAGGGTACTGCACCACACTCACGTAGGCCTGAACATGGGACAAGACAGCGCAACTGGGCACAGGAGTGAGTCAGATGTCTTGCTTATACTGTCGGGGAAATGTAGGTACCTCTGGAGAAACGGTGGTCAGCCTTCTCTGACGACGAAACCCGGGGACAAGTGCACTGAACCTTGTCCGACATGTTCGCATACTGCGCCCACCCCAACAGAGGGTAGCTCAGGAGAGCGAGGTAACGTGTTGCGAGAAATAGCACCGTCGCACCCGTTACCTTACGCTTCCAGAACAGCGCGATTTCTTGGTCGAAGGTGAGGAGGTACTCGTATACAATGAGCGCTAGAAACCCGGGGGGCAGAATGATGATCAGCACGCAGGAAGTCGTCGAGGGCGTAGCCAGCTACATGCCTGACGGTGCCATCTGAGCCATCTCATTTAGAACACTGGAAAGGGCGGCGAAGGAGGCTATGAGATGACACTGGCGAGACAGCACAGCGAAATGAACGTACAACGATGAGTACAGTTGGGTCACTTCATCGCGGGCGCCACTTGGTGAGGTAGACATGTGGGCCAGTGTGTAGGATGAGCGGGAAGCGCAGCGGAGTCGAGGCGAGGGGTAGTTGCAGGGGAGTGAATGAGTATTCCGTACCAGCGAAGATTTACGAAGCTACCAACATATATATGGGGATACACTTCGAGCTGCAATAAGGACAGCTGCCGTTTCGACGGCAGACCGTATGCGGACCGAAGGACCAAATGAGCGTGAGGCACCATCGCGGCACGTATTCACGACTTCGATCTGTTCAAGGATTGTGAGTCCCAACACACAGAAGAGAAGGATCTCACGATGTGCCTTGGGATATTATAGTACTGCCAAGCAGCTTGAATGGCATTGTGTTCATAGCTGGTTCCCCTGCTGATATGATCGAGCAACGTACGAAAACGTACCCACATTAGCTCTCGCCACGAAGCCTGGTCCGTCAATAAGATTCATCAGAAGCCCCCCATGATGCATGAGAGTTAGGTTTCGGTGACTTTGACGAGAACCACCCACACTTCTTCAACACATGTCGCAGTAACGCTGGCGCAAAACCTTGATCGGTGATACCGTCAGTCCTGCAGCCAGTGAACAGCGGACACCACCGCCTCGGCCTTGCGCCATCGTTAACTTCGCACCTAAACCAGCAGCCAAGCCTGATTCTACAGCCCGCGGTACCGTCCGCATACCCACGTCTATCGCGCACGACTGGTCGTGCGCGCCCTGGCTGATACATACCGTGTATCAAGTCCCGAGTCTCGTGCCTGCGGGACAGCCACTCGATGGACGGGCCACCGAAATTAGGTTTCCCTAGGTGCGCGCCGAGGATATTCAGCGCAATGGGAATACGACATCGCCCTGCCGCACAGTTTGGAGGTCGTTCACGCATGCCTGACCGGGCACGCTCGAGCGTAAGCGTGTGGCAGCGCGTCCTGCCATAAGCCCAAAGTCAGCGGAGGAACAAGATGGAGGGATCGGGGTGGTGTTTCGAAATGAGGGAGTCGAAGGTGGTACTCACTATCAACGGGGATACTACCGAGCAGCGCGATCGCAGCTGAGTAGGCTCCGCGCTCTGCTTACACTCATAATGGAGTTCGCGGGCTTCATTGGAGATCTTGGCCTGGCGAGAGCGAAGCTCAGCTTGGGACGTTGCGGTGCGTATCTCAGCACATTGCTGACCCTGGAACATCAGAGGGAGATCCCCGGATGCATTCTGACGATTCTAAACATACACACTACGCTGGAGGCAAGGACATAGGAAAGAGTGGCGAGGACGAGGAGAGCGGGATTCCTGGAAACCAAAGGATGAGAAACGAGGCCGACAGAGGAGGAGGTGGTATTCAACACGTGCGAGTCCATTAATATACTGACTAGAAGGAGGGTGAGGGGCCATCGTATAGAGAGAAAGAGCTGCCGAACGCTCGCACACTGCACAACCTCGCATCCGCGGCAGCACCGTCAGCCGACCTGCCTCCCCCGCCGCCTGTCGCATGTACACGACCAATGGCGTGGGGGACGAGGCGTGAGCGGCGCGGGTGCAGCGACGGATCAAGCGCAGGCAGTGCAACCACGGTCAGTTGCTGGACGACATGCGGGAGACGACGAGCGCGAGCGCGAGGATCACGCCCCAACGCCACTTCTGCCACACCATCTGGCGCAACGACGCCGCCCAGCTCTGGCCCACGCCGTTGGAGCCGTCTGTTGACGGGATACCGCCGTTCGGCGCTCGCGTGACTGCCTTGTCCTTGGGCACGGGCGCCGGTGTTGGTGCGGGCGATGCGGGAGCGGAGCCGGGTGCTGTAGACGACACCGAGGTCTTGGGAGAGGGGGATGGTGATATGCCGCGCTCCTTCTGCGCCATGTTGGGAACATCGCGCAGGGTAGGTGTGCAGTACTGCGGGGATAGCGAATATCAGCGCTGTATCAAGCGAATACACAGCTGGGCGCCTGTTCGCGCGCATGACGATGCGGGGTGGCCGCAGGTGAGGCAACGCGCGATCTCGCGTTCATGTTTGCTCGCCGGCTCCGCCATCTTCGAGCTAGGATATCGAGATCGGGAGAAGGGGGCTTACCTCGGGGAACGCTTCTTTGAATCGCTTCTGTTGGAGGTTCCAGGAGTGGCTGCGCGCCGCGTAGACGCGCTTCTCGGCGTCGGTTGTCGTGACAGATCCCGTCGTCATCTCATCCGCGAGCATGAAGGAGAGAAGGCCGGTCAATCTGGAGGGGCGAAAGGAAGGATTCGTATGTTGTGGTAGGCGGGACGTGGATAGGGCGGGCTACTCACATTGTTGCTACGCTCCATGCGGGGTTCCACTGTCATATGGGGCAGCAGGACGTAAGAATGTCGCTCGCCGTCATTCACAAATCTAGGATACTCACAGAGCCCGGGTGGAAGTCAGACATGGAGAAGCAGATCTTCTTGTCTGGTTGAAATCGACCAGAGGGTGTGAACATCTACGGGTGCAAGTCAGTATGCATGCTGCTGTTTGACGACACGACGGATATTCTGCAAAAGCCCTGCACGGCTATTGGGGAGAACCATGCCAAAGGATACCGCATGATGCCACTGTTGAGCGCGGTTGTCCGGCATGGTATGTCCGAATGGCCGACATGAAAGTGATAGCGTACCTTGATGCCTGGTGGCTTGAAAGGGTACTCCGAAGGGAAGAGAAGGACACCGTGGAACTCCCCACCAGCATAGGGGGAATCAGGTGGACCTCGCTGCGGCAGTATATGAGCGTTGCAAGGACCAGGAACCAGTGCTCTACAGCCGACATACGATGATGAAATTCCCTGTTGACAGAAGCCGTGAGCCCACCTAATCTTGCTACTAGTTGACCCGACTCACAAGTCAAGATGTTCTTCTCGTCTGGAGCAGCCCAGACGAACGGAGGCGGCTCCTTCTGCATGGCGATGTACTCCTTGCTGAGCTGCGCGCCGATGAGCCGTTTGTCCGCTGCCTACTTAGGAGACGCACGCACCCGTCTGTACGCTGCCTTGGAAGCCATCTCGACGTTCGATCGGCGGAGTGGAGGGGTGGATGAGGCGAGAGGGAGGGAGGGTGGTGGTGGTGGAAGCGAAGGTTGCTGAGTCTGGGCGGGAGCTGTGGGGGCTGCAGAGGCCATGTGGCTCACGTGGCTTGGACCGCCGGCGACACAACAAACGGTTGCCCTCCCACCGCTCTCTTGTCTCCGAATCTGCTTTCTTCCCTTTTCTCCTCCATCTCCTGCTCAAGACGGCCTCTGCTGATTCGCCGGCCTCATCTGTTCCCAGCCATCTGCGCCGGAGCGTTTACCCTCTGCTTTCTCAGATCTTGCGGGCAGAGCCAGGCTGTACGTATACGGCCTGCGCCCTGATATTCATCACCTCCTACCCACTCGTGTCTCCTAGCTGTATCCAACCAACTAGTGTGGCTCGTGCGAACAAACTGTTCCTTCTTGCGATCTGAGCCGGTATCTCAGGATTGGCGTCGAGGCCAGATGAACCACACCTTTTCTGGAGAAGCGCGGAGCGCCGGCAAATATACAGTTGCCGGTCGGGGACTGCAAAGGCTCCCGTGTCCTTGCTGCGATATGTTCCCAACACCAAACGGTTGATGAAGGTCACCCGCAATACGGTGTCGTACATGGTGGTGAGATCCTATCATGCCCACATCGCCGCATCAGACAGACACGCAAGGACGTTGTTGATATCTCGGGCTGGCTGCTGTAAAAGGTTGGGAAGTCAACGGTGCGTTGGGAGCTCAGCGGGGACAAGATGTCTACTGAATTCCGAAATCCCTTCGTCGAGCGCAATCAGAGCGCGGAGTCTGTGCATTTGACCATCTCCCAGTCGTGCAGCCCGATCTCAGCGTACTTGTCAGGAGTAATAGGTTATAATTTACAGCGGTGGATGACACCATTGCCGATAGTAAATACTAATCTCTACCTCCCCACCCCCGAATGTGACATAGGCTCGTCATTTATTCTTACGCTGACTGTTTCGGAGTTTTTACTGCCGTCAAATGTCCGAGCTGATTTCTACTGTAATACACACTGTCCCTTCCTGCGAGCATCCGACGTGGAGATGGGACTCGGCTGAGGATCCTCTGGCCTGGTGGCGTCGACAACTGAGAAAGTGGGAGTAAGCAAGTGGGGACATACATCCATGACATAGTGGCGTGTGGTGTGCGTACCTTGCGATGCGCAAAAATCGTCGAGTCGAGAGAGCACGGCCGCCACTTGCGCCGAAAGAAGGGCGTTTGCAGACGTCAGGTTGGCGATCTCAGAGCTCATCGTCGCCATGCGCGCCAGTAGAGCGTCGTGCTCGCGTCGGCACACGTCAGAGCACTCGCGCACAGCGTGGACAGTGTGGAGCTCCTCGGGAGTCAACTCAGAAACTGTGTCGGCCTCGGGCTGCGTCGACGACGAGGAGGAAAGAGAAGACGTCGAAGAGGGGCCGGGCTGCCGCCCACTCCGCTCCGACTGCACGGCAGGGCTATCCCTCGGTGTCGTCGGACCCACAGCACAGAGGACCGAGGCTAGATCTGTTGCAACAGCTAAGGTTGTCAGGGTTTCACCATCGAATGTGTCTCCCCAGTCCTGCTGATCGAACGTGCCAGTGTCTCCCCAGCCATTGTCCTGCTGGTCCAGCGAGGTGTGCCACCGCTGTGAATTCCAAAATAATGCCAGTGGTCAGTTATTGTCACCGCCGGGAACTGCATACGCACTCACCATCATGTTTTCTGCTTCTGATGCCTCCTCAGTTATCCTACTACTACCGTCCTGCTGAACGCCGCCTGATAGGCCCAGAACATCGGTATTGGTATCGGCAAATGTAACCCCCATATGCACTGCGTGAAGCGCAAGATCGCATGGGGTGATATCCTCGATGCTACGCTAGGCAGCATGCATAGCAGCGGGGATATATTGAGTAGCACGCACGTAGCACCTGGGCGACGTCGAATAGCCACAATGAGGATATTCTTGAATATCTGCACCATAGCGCGAGGGCTATCTCACATAGCCGCTGCGGATATCCCACACGATCCTGCGTCGCAGAGGTGCACGTAGCGCCGACGCATGACGTGGAATAGCCCACATCTTCCAGGTCGCTATCCTACGTATCCTCTGTGCTATGTTGCGCTATGCTGCCATATTCCCGCCTGCTACATGCTCTCGGGCATATAAACCTCCT
>MNAD01000367.1:0-37945 GCA_001895945.1 Trametes pubescens | reverse complement strand
GAAAGTATTGCCATGTCTTACTAGTACTTGTGTCTGAGCGCGATGGCTGGCCCGGGCTGGCCTTGCTCAGAGGTTCAAAATCTCGAGCAACTTGTCGAACCGAGGTGTCCCAAAGCCAGTGACCTGCCACAACAGATGAGTCTCATTATACGGCAACATTGCAACTGTTCATAGAAGACGTACCGGGTCCCATCCCTCCGTAGCGTTGATCTGATGTAGGGGGACGTCGCCCGGACACTGGACTGAGCTGTTCCCCGTCGTGATATCCGTGAACGCCTTGTACCCCTCCTTGTACAGCCACGGATTCAAGAACCCAAGCGGCGGCCGTCCTACAGACGCGAGGCGGTCGTTGAGCAGCGCGACAATGCTCGCGATGATGGGAGTCGACGCGCTCGTGCCCGCTCCGTGGAAGAACACGCTCTCGTAGATGATCACGTCGTCCGCCTTGGCCGCGACATCCGGGAAGCCGCGTCCGCTCGCGTTCCAGCGCGCCGCGTTCTCTTGTCCGTGCGCGGCGAGATACGCGGACACAGCGGCATCTTGGTATGCGGGACGAGAGTAGTAGTTCGAGAAGCCGCCGCTTGAGCCTATCCAGGCCTCCTCGGGAGAGAAGCTCTGCGTCCCACCGACGGATGTTACGCTGTGAGACAGGAATCAGCCGCGTTTCATGGCAGAGAGGATTCGGGAAGCCAGGTACGAGGACGTACAAAGGACAATCGGACGGGAAAGTGGGCCCGAAGCGGTCGGAACCGTCGGCTGCACAGTCAGCTCCGCCGTCTCCTGCGCCGAAGAGAAGAGTGGTGCCGCGAGCACCGAGTTGTGCATATGCTTGGCAGAGCCTGCTATGACCACCGGTCAATGTCGCCAGCAGTTTGGTCATGAGACAACTCACTCGACCAGAGAAAACGGCAGGTTGCTTTCTGCGAAGCCATAGCTGGTCGACAATACTTGCGGAGGCTGATCAAGAGCCAGTAGAACGTTCGCCTCGTCCAAGAACCCATCTAGGTCGCCATCTTGGTTATCTATGCCGATGAAATAATAGGTTACAGGAACGTCGGTGGCTAGTCCGACAGTATACTGGATGTCGAGTTCCTATGGGAGCAGATCTGCGTAAGTTCAGAAGCGAGCGTCATTGAAGTTACACATACCCCTTCGGAGACCGAGGGTACGTTTTGATCGTTCGACCCGCCATCGATGCCGACGACACTGAAGTTGGTCGCCGGATCCATATCAGGACGAAAGGTCTCGAGGAAAGTCTACACAATAATCAGGACATGAGCTAAAGGAGATCAAGTTACACGAACCTCAAGCCAAGCGTAGTGCGCGCTGTTGCCGAAGAAACCGGTCACACCAAGTCGGGGGTCCTTGTGGACAGCAGGGGTGAGCGGAATGTCATAGAGTACTTGCACACATGCCGGGACGGTGCCATTGGCACACGCGGAGTCGATGTCACGCGATACCAGTTTGGGAGACGCAAACGCAGCAGATCGTCTCCGTTTAGACCCCGGAGCCGGCGCAAATCGTGTAATGGGCACAGGAAACCTGCCCGACTGAGTTGATGTAAAGCAAGGCTGATCACTGCGACTTACGAGATAGTCGGGTGGACCAAGTCGACATGCCCTTGCAGAGAACCTGGCAGAGAGTACTCCAGGGTGCGTACGGTCTCCCCACCTGTCGCGGTGTGCTTGAAAAGAGTAAAGTTGGTGTTGAACAGCCCATTAGCTTTAGCCACCGGAACGTCGACACTGAGCCAGTCGCCCGCGGAGGAGATAGATGTAGCGGTGAGGTTGTTCTCCGCGAGCCACGAGTTAACAGCTATAACCGTGTCAGATGTGGGAGCGACGAAGCTCTCAACCTAAGATATCACAGGTCAGCCGTCACTTACATATATAGTGGCATAGATTAGTGATACGCACCTCCTCCCTCGACAAGTACTGCCCATACGAGTCGCTGTCGGGATTACTGACACGGTAGAGGGCGTCGGCAACACCTTCGGGGTCGCTCTGGGCAAGGGCAAGGCGGAGGCTGAGCGTCGTTTGCGGCGAAGCTGGGCCGATCTCCGTATATCCGGATGGGACGGCCGAACGAAGCTCGTGGACGCGGAACGTCGTCGTCGCGAGAGGGCTTGCAGCGGCAATCCCGAAAGAGACGAACGCCAGCAGTCTGGATGCAACAAGCATAGCTGTGAAAGAACGAGTGACAAGAGAGACCCAAGGGCTCTGTGCGGAAGCGACGCCGTTTTATGCTCTTCAGCATTAGTTACTTCTGGGACATCAAGCAGGAAGCCAGTTGGTCATCACCTGTGCTGAAATCAAGATTAAGATCATAGGTGACGCGGACGCTATAGAGATGGGGCAGGATGCCGGGCATGTACGTGCACCGTGGACGAGTTGAGTGGATACCACGCGGCGGCGAGCGAGTTCATGAGTGCGCACGGTCGCCGTTGCTTACTGTTTACAGCTCGACGTCGAAGCAGACGGCTAAATATTGCCCCTACGTATGCCAGAATCGAGAGGCATGACGAAAGGAAGGAATATCGGCCCTATGAATGGCTTGACGGTCAGATATAAATTTACTTCGTCGTTACGCCGATCTAGGGCTAGATTGGGTAAAGATGAGGAAGTCAGCGCGAGAAGATGACTGAAAGATTCCGACTCACTACGCTCTCCAAGATGACAGTCTTTCAGAGGCAAGCGGTATTGACTAACTCGGACTCAGAGTTGCTTCACGGCTGGAGGTTGACTGGAAAGCGCGAAGGCCGAGCTAGCGTCTCCACACGCATGCAGGTCGGCAGATTCCGAACCCGCACAACGTTAAGCGCCGGTCCCCACTCAATGTAGATTTACCGATCTCAACCCGCCGGAGCTGCACCTGTTGCTTACCATCCTCTGAGGTCGTTGTTTATCGTAGTATGTTTCATGCCCTTTCATGTGTTTGGGAATCATTGGGAAAGTGTTATTGTGGGATGTGACGACGCCTTGCCGGCCTATCTAACCATCCATCGTAAATTCGTCGTACATCGACTACCATACATTTCCATTTCCATTCCCTCCCAGTTCATTACACCTTCTCGCAGAACGCCCAGCGCTCAGAGCTCGAGCTTGATGCGGTGGAACAACTCCGCGCTCTTGCGCATCTCCTCCGCCGTCGATGGCGCTGCGGCCTTCCCGTCGAGGCCGTACGTCTGTACGCCGCGGTACTCGAACGGTGGAACTTCGGCGGGGACGCAGTGCCGGACCCCAACGCCGTAGTCGTCGTACGTCCACGGCTGGCCCGGCTCCTTGGGTGCGGTGAGCAGGATCGAGTTCGTCGATTCCATCGACACATCCGCGTCGAAGTAGTTGAGCGGCGTCAGGAAGAAGCTGTTGCGGGATCAGCATACGTGTGTCTTGTGACGTAGTACGGGCGTAAAGCAAAGCGTACCTCGAAGCGGCCAGGTTCGTGCGCGTGTTCGGCGCGTCCTCCGCTTGCGGGAGATGGTGCATGCCGACGTTGACCCACGCGACCAGGTCCTCCTGGGTGATGTTCTCACCGTCGAAGAACTTGTGGAAGTCGACCATCGGGGCACCGGGAAGGTTCAGGTTCCACTGGGAACTCGAAGTGGGCTCTGTCTCCTTGCGCTTCGACACTGCGAGGTTGTACCTGGCCCAGTTCGCGTTCTCAAGCAGACGCTTCGAGCCTACGACCGTCTGTAAGGGAGGGTGCGCGCCGTGAGTTGATCGTAAATGCACGGGCGGGGGTTAGGGTACGCACGTTGTGAACGGGAGAGTAGCCGGGATGAATTGCGTACCCGCGGGGGATGCCCCAGCGGTTCTTCGCCGCCTTGTTGACGAGCGAGTACCCGCCCTGGAGGTTCTGCGGGAACTTGAGCAGCGCGTCGTCCTCGGTGTCGATGAACTTCTTCGAGATCTTTTGCTGGATGACCTCTGAGCCCCAGTCATCCTCGAACCACGGCTGGGTGATCGACTCCTGCGAGGTACTGGTGAAGAGCAGCGAGTTCTCCTCGCCAGCGACGTCCAGGTCAACCTGTAGTTTACGCGTTAATCAGAGAGCAACGCTATACAACTCGCAGAAGCCATACCTTGTAATTGATAACGTGGTCGTGCAGAGATCCCACTGCGATGCCGAACAGGTGAGCACTCGCGCGTAGGACTATGCAGCGAAAGACTTACTGGTCGTGTCGCGGATAGCCGTGCCGTAACCCTCTTGGGAGGGCTCCCAGAAGCCACCTTGCAAGTAGCCCGACGCTGAGATGCGGACCTCGATGGTACCGTCGATGTGGAAGATGTAGTCAAACACTGGATAGATCGCTTCAGTGTCAGCAACTTTCGCTCCAGCACGCCTCAAGACGCTTCGACTCACGATAATCGTAGCTATAAAGCGATACGTAGTTCCAGGGACGTCAGTTAGTTCGTTTATCCCATTACATTAATTAATGCACATATGGGATTATCCACCCTTTTAAGAGACCGTTCACGGTGTTCGATTGTGAGCAGTCAGGGATTAACTACACACATTATCCTATGGATTAACCTACTCAATGAGAGATTTATGCTAACTAGCCCATTCATAGAGGACGATTAGAAGAGGATTATCGTTGGATCATCGTACTATAGTGAGAGATTATCGCCGTGTTGTTGAGAGGACTACGGTAGGCACTATCGAAGGATTGATTCTATGGATAAACTCAATGGATAATCCGAGCGCATTATCCCGTGCTAAGTGCAGCGAGTATGGACTCCCAAGGGCTGAGGTCCTCCACACGCTTGGCAATATATGGTCGGATTGGCTGTCGGTCATGGTCAGAGGGCATTGACAATGTAGCTGAACGAGGCTCACTCGTGTGTGATCCAAACGATCAGCGGGGACGCCGGATGCGCGAGCATTGTCATACTCCTCCTGGCACTGTGCACGCATGGTCTCCCACATCGCAGCGGTCTTGTGCGCGTATGCTCGCATGCCGGCACTTGTACCTGCTCGTTCCCCCGCTTCTAACCAAAGTGATGCGTACTTACCGTACCCCATGCAGGTGCGCCTGAACTCGGCGCAGGTTATGTTGACTGCTTCGTCCGCGCGGTCTTTTTCAGCCTTCGCGCGGAACCACTGGACGCGGTCAGCTGAAGCGGCGAAACATCAGTATAGATACATGACGGTGAAGCTGGACGGGGTGGCTCACCCTCAGAGCGCTCATCGTCGCCGGGCTTCTGCTTTGCGCGTGTCGCACGGGCCAGTTGTGCGTCGTCAAAGGCAGCCCAAATCCACGAGCCGGTGCGTCCGGTGTCGCCTTCAGTGCGCATGGCTGCAAGATTTGGTATTGACAGGTCATGGTCTAGATCGATCTTGCGCAGACGTGCGCCCGCAGTTGTGTCAGCGGCCGCACTATATTCTGGGGATCGAAGGTCGGTGACGCGTTGGAAATTGTGATTGTAGCGCATTGCAAGGAGACGCGCAAAGGCGGCCGCCCTCCGAACATCTTCTTCTGCTGCCGCGTTGTTCTTGGTGCCTCGAACATTCTTGCGTTTTGACTCTACGTACACCGCACGATGTTGAACGGCACGTCGCACGGCCTCGAGTTGGTCGAAGGCTAAGCCGATGCGAATGCTAAGCTCGAAGCTTGCAAGTTCGTCGAGCTCATAGTCATTGCGTTCGTTCCGACTGAAGTCAGACGGTAGCCCCAAGACCTCCTCTGTCGCCGCATCGTCTTCAGCGTCATCCTCGTCGCTTGGGACGCAATCGTCTGCAGGTGGAAGCCACGTCTCGAGGGCAGGCATGCGCTTGCGCTGAGATATGCGCCAATTGTGGAGCTTCTGCGCAAAGACGGTCCACGTCGGCTTGTTTGTAAGTGCGGCGTCGAGCACCTCTAACTTGTTGGCTCGCTGGGCGCGGATGTATTGCAGTTGTAAGCTGTAAGAATGATCAGTACGCGCGGGTGATCAAAAGCCAGGATACGCACAAGTCTTGTTGAAGATCAATCCCGGTCTTGATGAAAGTAACTGCAGCGCCGCGCAGATTCCGCGCCACCGCATTCTTGCTAGATGGTCCAGGCGAACGCATGATTGATTCAGCAGCCTTCTCCAGGCTTGGCGCTACCCAGGCTATGTCAGATTGCCTATGATGATGTAGATACGTGCATACTCTTACCTTCGCTACCCTGGAGGATATATGCACTTTGTGGAAATGCTGCCAACTTCGCACGGAACGTAAGCGGAGTGGGAGCCTCGTCGTCAACGACGATCGTGAGCCACCTGGTGATGGCGATGATCCCAGCTCGCGAAGTGAGTCTTGCGAAGTAGCGGGTCTTTTCAGTCTGCGAAGCATACGCTTCTTTGAGCTTCTTCGCAAGAAAGGTGGCTGGCGGTATCAGTGTCAGGATGGCAACAATGAGGTATGGATGTCCTGTAAACGTACCCATCTTCTGCACCTTCTGCCAGTTCCAGTAGTTGAACAAGGAGTTCAGAGCGTCCAATCTGGCACCCCCCGTCATCTCACGTGTTGAGAGTCCAGCCGCGTTGAGCTCTGCCCAAGGAGTCTCCACGCCCTCGCCGTGCATGTGGCCGAATCCGCGCGCATAGCAGAACGCGTAAACCATCTGGCATGATTGCTTGTGCGCGTGCATATGCATCTTTGGCAAGAGCATCTTCAGGTTTTCAATGACGGGTACGAGTTTGGGGTGTGACACCCGGAAGCGGAGGAGGATTTTGCAAATGAGGCTACAGACGACGTCGTAGCTCATACCTCGCTCGATGAGCTCCAGCGTACCTCTGAGCGCTGCTGCGAGCCCGAAGTCATTGAGCGGCCACCTATTCAGAGTCAGCGGTGTCCTGTTTGATCGAAGGAGTCGAACACTTACGTCTCACCGCGCTTC
The DNA here is from genome assembly GCA_001895945.1 of Trametes pubescens. Classification (NCBI taxonomy): domain Eukaryota; kingdom Fungi; phylum Basidiomycota; class Agaricomycetes; order Polyporales; family Polyporaceae; genus Trametes; species Trametes pubescens. The sequence goes on along the minus strand of MNAD01000367.1, from coordinate 31,080 downwards.
AGATTGACGGTTGCGCCAGAGCGAAATAGGACATGAATGCAGCTGTACGCGAGGACACCGCTGATGTCCATGTACCGAAATTTTCCCGGGCGTTGAGATCGTTGGACCTTGAAGTCGTTACATGTCGTGATCTGCAAGACCCATAAGTCATGTGTGACAATGCGACTTAACCCAGACATACCTCATCGTCGCTATTGTCCTCTTCAACGACTACTTCACTTCCTGCCTTGCCCTTACCCTTACGCTTGCGCTTGTGCCCCATCTGCGAGGCTTCAGCTGTCTTGCCGTACTTCTTCTCCATGTACGGAGCCACTTCTTCGTCGGGAACAAAGAACCCTTGCTTGTGCGAGAGGGCAATGTCATTGGTGTCGCCGGGTTTCGTCTTTTTGTGTAAGCTGTGGTTTCCGTCGACACTAAGAACAATACGGTATAGATACCTGGGGTATCGTTCAGCTTCAGTCGGTACCCAGCTCACACGAGTCACTCACTGAAGGTGTGCCGGAGTCTCCTTCCAGTCCGCAGGCAGATTGATGTTTGGGATAGGGCATGTGAAACATGGTACCGTCAGATCCCCAGGGTCACGATGCGGTAGGACGATCCCGTGGACTCGTCCGGCACGTTTGGCCATAGTGAGGTATCGGTAGATGCGCGACGCCTGCATGAACTCGTGATAGCGGTCCTGCTCGAGTGTGGTTAGGCAGGCTATGATCGCGAAGGCATGTGCACATACCTTGACGTGCCCATTGTTCATACGTCCTCCACTCAGACGGGAAATAACCCGCATGAAGTCCTGTGCACTCTTCTTAGAGATGTCGTAGTCGACATGGAAGCGCTCCAGAATCTCGCAAGTAAAGGCGGTCTCCGTGCGTTGTAGAGAAGCAGGGAAGTAGTCTGCGCGGATCAGTTGCGACAGGAGCGTTGGCCGATGAGCACAGTGGCAATAGTGCAACTTGCAGTTGTGTACTCCGTTGTCGTGGACGATGACGAAGTGGATTGGGTTGTCTCTCGACACTCGAGGCAGTTCGGGACAGGCTTCGCCATTATGGCCCAGATAGATGACGAGGCCAAGCTCGCAGAGGTCCCGACGCTCGAAGAACCAGCCGTTCCACACGTCAATCCAATGAAAGGGTAGGTTGATGTGTTCGGCGATGGTGCACCCCGTGCATCGAGGTTTCTTCGCTCGGCATTCACGACAGCGAGTAGTCGCTGGCTGATTGCAGCCTGGACGCGAACATACGCCGGGTATGTTCGCGTCGTAGTCCTTCCAAAGCATGTCGGCGAGAATCGCGTCGAAGTGAGGTACGAACTTGGCGAGACGTGACGACGGCGTTGACTGCAATACAAGTCTGTTAAATGGCTTCGAGTGCTCGCAATGTAGCGTACCTTTGTTCGCGAGCCACCGCCACTGCCAGGTCCTTCGGGTGCAGCATCTGGAGCCGGTGTAGTCGACGACGGGGTATCCATAGTCTCGGCCTCCGCCTCTCCTTCGAACGCCGCGTGGGTAGGGGGCGGGGGATCTTCGTCTGCCCAGGCCGTAGCGACCTCACCAGTTTCGGACTCTAGGCGGGCGCGCTTGGAAGGTAGAGCATCCTCGAAGGCGAGAGTGCGTTCGCGCAGGTGCAGTTGTCCATTGGCAAGGACGTCATAGTTGGAGTCCTGCGCAGTTGGACGGGAGACATCCTTATGGCGTTTAACGCCGCGCGGCAGTGCTCGAGGTCGACGGAATGCGCACATGGAGGTTGGGAGACGCGGAGTGGGTGCAAGACAACAGAGGCGCAGGACAACAGGAGCCGGAGCAGGCATGAGCCTCCAGGGCCATAGAGAGGGCCAAGCAGGTGCGCGCATTGTCCTGGGCTGCCGGGGCCACAGACGGATCCATGGACATGTCCGCTTAGTCCACACCTCGACTGAGCCACCTTTCGAGGACCATACAATCCGCTCGCCCTCCTGTGCGTGCTTCGGCGACGCTTTGTCCTCTTCCCCGCCTGTTGCCCTTCAACATAGCACGAGCCTGCCCCGCAATGGCCTAAACCGTGTCTCAGCATTCGCCCGCTCGTGTGTGTTTGCCCATAATGCTATTATGGTGTATACACGAGTTACCAGTCACATACAACGTACTACCTCTTACTCTGAATCCGAGATCACGATCACGTCATTGTTGTCTCCACGCGCAATGTGCCGCGCATGGCGCAGCGGCTTGACCTCGCGGAGATCATCGTCGGCCATAGTGAGATCAATGACGTCCGACTTCGTCTTCATCTTGCGCCGCTTTGGTGCGCGCTCAGCCATATCGTCGCCAGCGCGTTTCACGGTCTTGGTCGAGGGACGAGATGGAGAGGACACGGGCGAGGGTGAAGCCGTCGTATTCACCGTGCCCGAGTGTGCGAGGAGTGATGGGATGCGGGAGCTTCCGGGAAGACCAGGAGGCATGAGCGTATACTTGATCTCGTTAAGCCTCGGCATGTCGTGGACATAGCTCTCCCGGTAGAGGAGGCGTTGGCCCGGGGCGAGCACCTGGGGTTGATGCGCCTTTGGGAAGGTTGCCCACTCTTGAATGGTACCATTCCACGAGAGGTAAGAGCGGGTCTTGGTTCGGGCGGCAGGGTCAATGGAGAGCACATTGAGAATGTTTGGTTGGTTGAAGACAAACTCGACGACGTTGTCGCGCGGAGTGCCTTGAGCAGTGATCTCCAAAGGTTCCTGTGCGTTCTAAGAGGCTGTTAGCTTGATAGCAAGTGTGGATGGCGAGAGAGAGAGTACGCACGTCGGTGTAGATATACACGACAACCTCGCATGTCGGGTTCGTCGGACGGCCGACCGAGCCACTACCGACGCGCCCGGAAGTCGTCACGGGAACGGAAGCCTGCGTCCTTTCACGACGCGGCGTAACAGCGCTGAAGCTCGACGCACGCCGCCTAGGAAGCACTGGTAGTTGTCCTGCCGTGGTGTGTGCCTCGATTCTCTCGCGAAGCTCGGCCTGCATCAAGATAGCCTGAGCGTGCAAGAGCTGCTTGCCGTATGGGGGTGGCTCGAGGCCCACGAGCTTGTCGAAGAGGTCTGACATGGATCCTTCCGACATCTGCTCCGCGTGGAGAGCCTTGTTGCAGGCATCATTGCCTCCGAGGCACTGGGATTCATATGGATTAGTCGGCAGCACAGCATGCACAACTGTGATTACTTACTATCTCATATAGCAGCCCGACGTTCTCCCAATTCTTTTGGCCATAGCTTGGGCGAGCGATATGCTTGTGCCCGCGAGGGCACAGGTGGAGGGCACGCCGGCGGCGGGAGATGGCGGGGAGGCGACTTTCCACTAAGTCTTTCACGCGGTCGTCACTTCGAGTCATGGTGAAAACAGATAGCACGAGGTGAATGATGAGATAGGTAGCGGGATACACGGCTTGAAAACAGGTAGCACGAGGCGAGTGGGGAGGTAGGTAGCGGGATACACGGCTTCAGAGGTTCCGTTTTAAATGAACGGGGACAATACAGGCTCCATGCCGTTAAGTGGCTCGTACGCTTGGTCCTATGCAGCGGCCCTTGTCGGAGCTTCCTATCGAGCGAGGAAGATCCATGCGGGACAAAGCCGAAAAACACCAGTAAGAAAGAAGGGGCACGGGCGACAAGGACGTGACGGAAAACTAAATTACTGTCGGCGAGGTCTGCCTTGCCGAGGACACCATGCGATTGAGGGGGGGAAGAGCGAAGCCAGGAGAAAATGAACGTGCATCGGCATAGGGCCAGGGTGTGACCCAGCGTACGAGCGACATTGCATTCTGTCGTAGCGTTGGCTGGACGGAGAGGGGTAGGGCGGCGGTGTTGACGAGGGGAGTAGTAGGTGTATGGCTGCTCGAGAACTTCAAAGTTATTCGAGCCGCCAGGCAGGAACGCCAAGTTCCCGCCGTCTGTAAGCAGTGCCCCAGAAGGGCGGAAGATGGTAGTCAGTGATACACAGGAAGCGAGAACTCACTGCGGGTGTGCAGCGCGAGTTCATCCATCCGACCCTCAGCCCCCACCGTATCATCGTGCCTACAACCTGCTGATCCCACATCGATGACCTTCATGTCGATATTTAGCGTAGCTCGTGGGCTTGAGTCATGCGTCGGGTTGTGCGAGGTAGGTAATGCAGCGAGATCGAGAGAAAGAGAGGTAAGAGCTTGACGTGGCTGAATGGCGAAGTCCAGAGGCCTGCGCGGACGAAGGTTCAAGAGACCCTGCGTGACTCGCGTGGGCCTCGCGTGGCACTCGTGTGGTGGCGGTGCTGGACAAGCGCGCGTGCTCTCGCAAAACGCCAAGTCCGTCTCGCTCTGCCATCTCACTGTCAACACCAGCGACTCCTCGAACATTCGCTGCTTCTTCCTCCTCCCCTCTGCCTGCTCCAAGTCTCGCTGAAAAGCTGTCTAGTACGTCAGTCAAGTTAGAGGTTTTCCCTGCACGCTAACAACCTTTTGCGATCAGATCACTCCGTCTCATTTTCGACAGCGTCGGGTCACAGAATAACTTTGAAGTTCTCTGAGACTCGTCGGCCCATTTGACTTTGCGTCACCTGGGTTCTCCTGCGGATCGTCGAATCAAGCCGTCCACAGGCTTCCGCATCGAACACAGTGTAGGGAGGTTAGAGGGTCTTCGTTCGCCATACTCGAAACATGTCCGTGTTACCCTTACAGGTGCGCGGTACACGAGCTGGTACAGTGAAGTCTACTTAGTGCGAAACCGAAGCCATCTAACTCTCGTCAAATCAGGTCCACTTCGCTGGAGTGATGCGAGGGTGGCCGCGCGCACGAGCGACAACATGTGGATCATCACCTCGCCCAATATGGACTTCGTACCAAGTCCGCCGGTCGGTCTAGTGAAGGTTGTCCTGCGCAAAGATTGTCGGTATGGGTGGGTCGATCCCATTCAATGGCCTCAGGTTCTGGTTGAAGAATATGAATACCTCTGCGCTGTCCAGAAGCCCGTACCGCTCGATCACCGACTCTCTCCTGTTTGGTGGGCGCCTGATGAGTCCGACTTCGAGCGTATTGAGGGCTCGACCATCAAGTGCTTAGGCCTCCTCCGGAAAGACTCTGTACGGCCCTTGAGCAACCTCGTCGATGACATGTCCGTGCAGGTGAAGAAGTCTCCACATATCGACGACCGTCTGATCTGGCTCGACGCTGCGATGCGACACGCCCGGGATCGACTTCATCACTTCCCCTGTACATACCGCGACACGTCTATGCAAGTTCGGGAGACCCAACGCTACTGGCTGATGTGCCGCGCATTTCTGGACTACTACGACATGTATTCACTGCTGAGTTCCGACGCGGACGGACGCAACTACCTTAATCACGGGCTTATGGGAGCATTCACGACCGACCCGGATGTCGTGCAACGCTTCTACGCAGCAGGAATCCCCGTCTGGTGGATGCGCCAGGACGTTTCGATCTCACAGGACACCGTCATACAGGCTTTGGTGTCTCTGACGGGCCCGACGGACGTCTGCATGGAGGTCGGCATGGACAACGGCACGGTGCTGTGGCATGGCATCTCGGGACACGGCCATCTCGCTGCCATTGGACGTGGTGGGCACACGTTCCGTGACATCTCCCGAGCTCCATTGCTCGCAGTATATACCGACAATGGCTACCTCGCACCCCAAACACAGAAATCATTCAAGGGCTCTGCCTCGTCCGGGCCGTCCGCGAGTTCGTCATCACGCACGGCAAATGAAGGGCAACGTGCTGGAGGAGGGAAGCATCCATCCGCACGAGCTGCTGGGACACAGACCACTCCATGTACGTACTTCGGAGACCCAGTACAGGGTGCTTGCTAATCATCGTTTAGACAAGAAGCCGCATGGCAGTCAGATACGCGGCAGGAACAAGTTCGAGCACTTCGAACATGCGTACATGCCTCCCGCATTGGAAGCCTGGCAGCACGCTATGGCCTGTGTCGACTTGTCTCACCCCGCTCGTCCATCGTCCGAAATTTGGGGGTACTGGACGCCTGAGCCGGCTTTGTTCTTGGCTGCCAACGAGGACCGCGCGAACCGATATTTCATGAACTGGCTTCGCCTGCGAACCGGCTGGCTATACCTCCTACGCATTCCCGATGTTCGAGTCACCTCCCTGCCTGGCCAATGGTGGCGAGATGTCCTGTACGGCGAGGTTGCAACGATCGTCAACGACACCACGCGTAATGGCCGTCGCGCTATCCAGATCCGCCAAGCTTTTGGCGAGATCTTTGCCGACAGCGACTACGATCTCGCCTCTACTACGACGGTAGATTGGCACTGGCGTCGCATAACAACGCTCAACAAGGCACTCTGTCCTGCCATCATCTGGGAGTTATGTGAATTAGGCTTCCGACACGAGCTGCTGGCACTCGACCGCCTGCTTGTCCCTCGCCATGAAGGCAGCCATGCCGAGGAGACTAGGGACGAGCTCCTAGCGCACGTATTCCCAGACGCCAGCCCATATTGCGTCACCACAATCCCCACGGAAGGCGTCGGACTCTCTGCAGAACTACCTTATCGCCGTGCGCCGTACCTCGAGGGACTCCGGAATGTCCTGTCTCGCTGGCCACGATCGCCGAATTCCATCCATGCTGCGGTGCCGATCACGACGGCGTTGTCCGTGGAGGAGATTGTCCGCCGTGAACGTGAGCTCATTGCCTTCTATGTTCAGACATTCTTCGAACAGTCGGGCCGTGCTCCTATCATCCCTACGCAAGTGCCGCAGTAGAATACTAGCATTCGTCTTGTAATACATGTACTATTGATCGGGTTAGTAGATCTCGTTTGGCAGCTGCGCGAGTGTGGCCCAAGCGGGTGCTTGGACCTCAACGCCGCTGTGTCATCATGTAATTATGTGCCCCCGGCCACCTTGCTATACCTAAGACCACCTTCACCTCTGGCGCTGTATCCTCCTCACTCCACTCGACACCTTGCTCGCACTCTCATGTCAGCGGTCACCCCTTCCAATCCATCTCGAAGCCAGTCTCCTACCCTCTCGGCTTGCGAACGAGCCGATGCACCCATTGATGACGACATCACCAACACTTCCGACGACGAGCGCACAGTGGAGAAACTACGCGGCAAGCAGAAATCGAAGGCTCGCACCCCGCCCGTGCGCGGCGCCTCCCGTGCCAAGCGCATGGACTGGTCTGTTGTGCCCGCCGTTGTCGAGTACCTCAATGACCAGCACGCCGCCTGGCTGCTCTGTACGTCTCCGGAGCACAGAGATGTGATTCGCAACACGTCTACGGAATATGTAATATCGACATGGGAGTTCCTCGGGCTCACGAAGGGCGATGTTCGCGAAGTAAGTACCTCATTGTCGCCTATTCACGTATCACACTGACTTTATCAGGCTATCAAGAACTGGTTCAGGGTGTCCCAAGAACGCACACTGGCTAGGTTCTAGTACTATGCTCCGTAATAGTCACTATGTATATTCCTTTACTGTACTTTATGGTCGTCTTGGTGACTGGTTCATGTCCATTCCGCATTGATCTAGGAAGTTGATCTCGTCAAAACGAATGTGGCCCAAGCGGGTGCTTGGGCCTGCGCCCACAATGTGTTAGACCTGCATTCTTCGTCCTTGCATCTGCTCAATAAGTATCTCATGTCGCCTCCAGCCCCCTGTAAACTACTCTTGCCTCACCACCCACACTGCATCCTGCACAACCGGTCGTCGTATCATTTGCACAGTGGCTATGTCGCATTCAGGCACATCCCGAAGCCCATCTCCTACCCCCTCGGCTCGCTCCCAAGATGATCCAGTCGCCGACGATGACGTGACCGACACTTCCGAGGATGAGCGCACAACAAAGAAGGTCCTCGGCAAGCAGAAATCGAAAGCTCGGACACCGCCCCCGCGCGGTGCCACTCGTGCAAAGCGCATGAACTGGTCTCTCGTCCCCGCCGCCCTCACTTACCTCAACGATCAGTACACCGCCTGGCTGCTGTGTACGTCTCAAGAGGAGAAGAAGACGATTCGCAACGACTGTATGGAGTACGTGCCTGCAACTTGGAAGTTCCCCGGATATACAGACGGCGACGTTCGCAATGTGAGTACTTCTTTTTTTCATCCTCGTGCATCACGCTGACTTTATCAGGCCACCAAGAATTGGTTCAAGAATACGAAGCAGCTCCGCAGGAGGAACGCGTCTGCGGGTGGAGGCTGTCCCAATACGGGTCAGGTCGCCGGCGGCAATCCCGTCGCCACCGTCACCACGCCACTCGATGTTGCGCCGCTACTCCGCAAGCTGAAATCCCGCGCACGCTCGGCATCCTCTCTGTGGGCAGACGACAACACCGCGCTCATCAACAAACACATGAGCGGCAACAATCCAGGCAAACGCAAGAAAGTTGTCAAAGATCTCTTTGATGCTCTACCGCAAGAGGAGCGAGATACATGGACGGCGAAGGCGCACAAGGCCAAGAATATGACAGCGAACAACCCCAACGCACCATTCGAGTATGTATTGGTTTTTCCCATTGTGGCTATCAGTGCTAACTTCGTCTAGGAACCAACAGAATTTTCCGCGAGCTCTCGCGAGCCTTCTCCACCAGCTCCCGGGGTTTGGGCATACGCAGATCGGCGCGGCCATTATTCATGTGAGGTTGGCGATGCGGAACATAGAAGGGAGGGTGCAGTGCGAACAGTAAGTCTATGTTCTCGCATATCCCATCTGCAGTGCTAACACCCTTTCAGAATGACGATTGGTATCGATCAAGACCACCCGGCCTTTGCAGAGTTCGAGGGCGGCCCCGATCTGACGGAACGAGGTCGTTGGGACCGATTCATCACGTCTGCCTTACGTACGTACGACTAATGTGGCGTCGCGAAGCTCCTGCTCATGTTCTGTGTAGCACTCAACCCCGTGCGACAAGACCCACGCCTCATTTACGGTGAGGACGGCCGGCCTCTCCTGCCCGAATTCGACAACACCTGGTCGGGCGCCCACCTTGCGTCAGTGCTGGAGGCGTACTTCATGGCTTGGTGGCGTACGTCTATCCTGGCATGGTTCCATAACTTGAAAAGCTCACTCACTTGTACGTTCAACCAGAGCATGCAAAGATCGAGGGCCCGATTGATTGGACCCTTCTTGCGGAGGACCCGTCCGGTCATCTCGATGGGACCTGGGCAACCGGGATCATCCGTGACCCGTCCAACCTTGGTCTTCTCGATCTTGCGATCATGTACGGCACAATTCTCCAGGCGCAACATGGTCCGGACGCCTTCCGCTTCAAGGCACAGGTTCCCAGCTGCCTGCCCAATGCCTCCCGCGCTCCCTCGATCACACCGCAGACACCTTCCAAGATACGCGTTGTCCGAGTGTTCCAGACACCCAAGCTTAGCACACCTCGCCGCGAACGCCCGACATGCAACGACGGGGTGGCACCGTCGGCGTTACCATCAATTCTTGAGGCGCTCAAAGAGGACACCGAAGTCAATCCGACCGCGATCGATTCCTGCACTGCAGTCCACACACCATCAAACTCGGCCGCTCTCGCCGTGGACGCCCCGCCACTCGAGCCTACAACTGCCGCTGTCGACGCCAGCACTGCTGTCAAGATGACGTCGGACCCGACGCCGCTCGCAGCAGACACTGGAGTACTAGTGCCGCCCGCCGTCGACGTCTTCACCATGGTCAAGACACCGGCAGACGCGGCCCCGCTCGCAGTAGCTAGCCAGACTCTTGTTCCCATGTCCGCCGCCGCCGCTGCAGTTGACGCTTGGACCGCAGTGGAGACGCCATCTGACGCGACCTCAGCCACTGGCCTCGACGTGCGCAACGCGGAGATGTTGCCCCCGCCGTCGCATCCGCTGCCGGTGACTAATCAGGAACCGGTAGGGCTGGCCGACGCGCCAATGGAGGAGACAAGCGCGCTGCGCCGTGGAACTCGCAACCGCGAACGTAACGTAACACTCGGTGAACCGAAGCTGGCTGATGCTCCGGCAGCGGCGCGCGTCACTCGCAAGCGGACCCGGGACGCTGTACCAGCTCCTGAGGAACCGGTACCGAAGCGGTACGTATACAACCGTATGTATAGGTCTGCTCACACTGACTCGTGTACAGTTCGGCGCGCATCAGCGCTGTCAGTCCTGCACTGCCGGAAACGGCCAAGAGAGGTAAGGCCAAGAAGAAGGCGGGTAAGCGGCGCTAGACCATGGACGCTGTGTCTGTATATCTGTTTGTTCATACGGCAGGATTATGCTAGTGTATGTTTTGGAGGATTAGCTTGGACATGTAGTTGCGACTTCGGCGCGAGGGCTTATGACACCTGTATATTACCCGGGATGTTCACCGTGCGATAATCCATCTTTATCCTCGCAGCTAATCGGGTCTGTTGGTACACCGTGCATACTCGATGCCGGATAATCCTGGGATAATCCTCTGCATGATCTCTCTCACACAAATGTACCAAGGCTGAGTATGATCCTCGGACGTCCCTCTCAAAGGACAAGATAATCACTTATTTGCATTACTTAATGTAACATGGATAAACCAACTAAAAAACACTTGTGGTAGTTCAGTCAGTATGCCTGTAAAAAATGAATGGTGGGACACGCACTTTCCGACCGTAGAGACGCTCCGTACGACGAGCTGGTATCCACGCGTTGCACCGAACTCGCCCTCGGAGTATCCGGTGTGCCGAGTAATGGGACGCGCGGAGTCGTGCTCGAAGATGCAAATCGCACGCTGACGCACGATGCTGCCCTCGAAGTTGTGCGTCGTCGCAGGGAGGTAGACAGCCTCATGAGGGCAGTCGTATCCCGGGATCATGTCGCGTACGGCGGAGCCCTATAAGCCATCATGAATCATCAGACTTAGGGATAAGCTGGTAGAGCTAGGTGGCGCGACGCACCATCCCGAAGAAACGGTCGAGCCATGCGGTAGTGGTCTGCATGGGGTCATTGCCGGCTGGGCTAGCGTTAACATACACTGCGCGATCAGATACATAGCCAATCAAAATGCTCACCATACTGCGCGATGGCCTCCTGGGGAGCAAGCTGCGGCGGCGAATTTGAGTTTGGCAGGTGTACCAGCCACGCAATAGAGACAAACTTGCCTCGTAGATGATCCGATCACCACGGAACCGCAGGTCCCACAAGCTGAGACCCATGTCCTTGTCGAAGCCGAGGTACATACCCCAGCCCATCCAGCTCACGTACTGCAGCGCACGGTCGACGCGGAAGCGGAGCCCGCCAAACGAGACAGAGCGCGGGCCAGGGAGGTTGTCCAGATCGCGCTGCGCCGTCAGCGTCGGTCGCTTGCGCGTGCTCCACTCGCCCTGGCTCGGGTCCTGGTCAGGCCGGTGCGGGAGACGCTTGAGCGTGCCGTCGTGGTACGCGTCGAGGAAGGCCTCGGTGCTGTTGAACACTTGGTGGTTGTACACGAGCTGTTTCAAAATGTCAGGACTCGCGCACAAACCCAACATAGGGATCAGGCTCACCTTAAGGAGCTTCCACTGAGAGGGGTCCGTGCCGCTGAAGTCGACGTACTGGAAGAAGTTGACAGGGTGCAACCAGGGTCCGGCGATATTGCGCCTCCATGACACCCAACCACGGCGGAAGGCACCGTCGAAACTCAAGGGCGCGACAATGGCGGCAACAAGGGTATCGTTCGGGAGACCCCGCGCGGAGCCGCCGAAAAGGTCCTAACGTCATAGTGGTCAGCGTCGAAGCGTACGGTGAGTCATCTTCTGCGTTTGGACCACTTACCTCCGTAACCTCGGACAACGGGGGCATGATCACAGTGAGCAGAGGGGAAAGCTCGCTCATCGTAGTGTATCCACGGGCATTGAACGGGATCGAGTCGCGGTGGTAGATTTCCGTGAGCTTGCGCATCGTCGTCTTCTCGCTGACCGGGAGCGGGCCCACGAGGTAGTCCATGACATACGGCTCGGGCGCCGCGCCATGGTGGATCGTGACGCGCGCGAACCGCTCCGGGGGGCTCACGGTGTCCGGGTTGTCCAGGTACGCAACCGCATCCTTCTTCACGGGGCGGAACGCGTCGACGTGGTAGATGAGGTTGTCCGCGAGCTGCGGCGCCTTGTCGCCGCGCGTGAGGTTCAGGCCACGCTCGGGCGCGAGCAGCCACTCCGAGACCGAGACGGTGTCGGCGATGGTGAGCGATGCGAACGGATTCACCTTCGCAGGCGGAGTGGCGGCGGGGGGCAGGCCCGAGGGGCACTTCGCCAGCTGATCATCGGCGTCCGCGTTGAATCCGAGGGAGCCCTGCGCAGCGTAGTTGGCGCCCTTGGATGGAGCGAGAGTGTAGAAAGCGGAGAATCCGACGACCCCAAGCAGTGCGATCAGAGTGAGCGCTTTTCGCCGAGTACGAGGAGTGCGGGGAGCGTGACCCTCTAGTTCCGGAGCGTCGCCCTTGAGCTCGAGCAACGGCTCGTATCCAGCAGGTGCCATCTTGACTGCAGTACAGCGACAGCGAATTCCCGGCAGTGGGGGAGGAGGGTGGGAATCGCGCGCAATCTCCCAGCTTATAAACTAGCCCACTGGCTTCGCGCAGACGGCGGTCCGCAGGGCAGGGCATGCGGAGTCAGTGCTGCGAATATCGCAAGCCCTTAATTCGGGCGCCTAGATATCCCAGAGACACGGTCATACGCGAGCGCGAGCGCGTCCTGCCACACGCGCGTAGTCCGCAGGCACGCCTCCGTGACGTATTTCTATACGTTTGTTCCTTCCAGATCCCCACGTATGCTCAACATGTCTGCGTGCATGGAACTGCGCAGGACTCACAAAGACACATTTGGGTCACTGTCCATCTCCGCTGGTGTAGATAACATGACCACAGACCTGAGAACGGAAGGCAGATAAGCCTCACGGCAGCGGCACAGACGTCGCGGCGCCCCTTAAGAGATAGCCACTATCACAACCGTCGGGCATAGCTTGAAAATCTTCCCGATAGATCCTACGGACGCGGATAAATTGTTACACTTTGCGATTACACTGCTTCACGTTCGTTCCTGCTCTGCTGGCTCTATAACGCGTCGATAGCGCTTGGCAGGCGGCCTTGAGCTCGATCTACCATCTTGCATCGGTCCTTGGGAGGAGTCACTCCTTCCGCCACTTCTGATAGTAGTGGATGAGGCCGGTGGTCTGGAGTAGTGGTATGTCAGCATTCGACCCTCGCGTAGGGACTGGGCGAGCGGGAAAAAGAGTACACACCGAGCTGTCGTGGCCCGTGACGTCTGCGGGCTTATCGAGCTGCTTGAGGATGTTCTTCGCAAGGACTTTGCCGAGCTCGACACCCATTTGGTCTGGAGGCCGATCAGGGTCAATTGTTGTACATAACGACGGCAGTGCATTGCTTACCGAAGGAGTTGATACCCCAGACAACACCTTGCGTGAAGATCTTGTGCTCGTACATCGCGATCAGGGAACCGAGGGTAGCGGGGGTGAGGAGAGGGAAGACGATGCTGTTGCTCGGACGGTTGCCCTCGAAGATCTTCGACTTCACGAGCGCGTCAGACGCGTTGGGGCCGAGCTCCTGCAAGGACCGAATTTGAGTCAGCAACCAAAACATGGTACGACTCGTCGCCGACACTACTAACCTCGCGGACCTCCTCTTCGGTCTTACCGAACGCCAAGGCCTCGGGCTGAGCGAAGAAGTTGCTGAGGAGGATGCGATGGTGCTTTGAGTTCGCAATAGGGTTGTGCGTCGTTGCGGGTGCCAGGAAGTCAGCCGGGATGAGCTTCGTCCCCTGGTGCACGAGCTGGTAGAACGAATGCTGGCCGTTCGTGCCTGCGGCACCCCAAAGGATAGGCTAGAACGGGTTTTAGTGTTTCCTCTTTATAATATGTGAAAGAAAAGGCCGTGCGCACCCCGGTCTGGTAGTTGACGCGTTGGCCCTGCTTCGTGATCGACTTGCCGTTCGACTCCATGTCGCCCTGCTGGAAGTAGTCCGCGAACTTGTGCAGGTACTGGTCGTACGGCAGCAGCGCGTGCGTCTGCGCGCCGTAGAAGTCGTTGTACCAGATGCCGAGCACCGCGAGCAGCACAGGCAGGTTCTGCTCGAGGGGCGCGGTCTTGAAGTGCAGATCCATCGCGTGGGCCCCGCGCAGCAGCTGCTCGAAGTGGTCGTACCCGATGACGAGCGCGATAGACAGCCCGATGGCGCTCCAGAGGGAGTAGCGGCCACCGACCCAGTCCCAGAACTGGAACATGTTCTGTTCGGCGATGCCAAACCCGGTGACCGCCTTCGTGTTCGTGCTGAGCGCAACGAAGTGCTTCGCGACATGCGCCTTGTCCTTCGCGGTCGCAAGGAACCAGTCACGCGCGCTCTCCGCGTTCGTAATCGTCTCCTGCGTCGTGAACGTCTTGCTCGCGATGATGAACAGCGTACGTTCGGGGTCGCAGAGGCGCACGGTCTCCGCGAGGTGCGTGCCGTCGATGTTGGACACGAAGTGCGCGGTCAGGTCGCGCTTCGCGTACGGCTTCAGCGCCTCGGTCACCATGACGGGCCCGAGGTCTGAGCCGCCAATGCCGATGTTCACGATGGTGTTGATCGTCTTGCCGGTGTAGCCCTTCCACGCGCCGCTGCGCACGGCCTCGGTGAACTCCTTGATGTGCGCGAGCACCTTCGGCACCTCATCTGCGCCCGCCTCGCTGATCTTGAACTCATCGAAGTTGCGCAGCGCGACGTGCAGCACCGCGCGGTCCTCGGACGTGTTGATGTGCTCGCCCGCGAACATCTTGTCGCGGAACTCCTCGACCTGAGCCTCACGCACGAGGTCGAGGAGCGTCGCGAGTATGGGCTCCGTGATCAGGTTCTTGGAGAAGTCGAGCAGGAGCCGCACGGACGGCTCGTCCGAGACGTACTCGCGGCTGAACTTGGCGAACCGCTCCGGGTCCTGCGCGAAGAGGTCCTTGAGCTTGAGGGACTCATGCTGAGTGTCGTAGATTTCCTGGAGCTTCTTCCAGGCGGTGTAGTCTGGGAGGTGGGTGAGTCCGTGCTCTGACTTTACCGTCCGCAGACATAAGAACTGGCCCAGGCTCTTGCAACCAAAGCGAAGGCCTTATCCCGCTCCCGACGGAACCGCAGCTCGCTGTATGCGCCCATATCCACCGCCAGGGCGATCTACGCGAGAGCCGAGTCCTTTGAGCGTAATGGCACTAACTGATCCGTTCTAGACCTCCCGTCCGACTCTACCCGGCCCGGACGCCAATCAAGCTGGACACGAAGACGTACCACTGGCCAGTTTCCCGCTCATGTTGCTCGCTGTGTATGTGTGGGACGTGGAGGATGTGGTGGACGTGTGCAAGAGTGCGCGGCGAGGACCGGGGTCTTATAGCGGTCGCCGTTGGCGTCACCGTCGATGGTATCGCGATCGCACGCGTGCGGCCCGCCCGCCCGGGTCGCCCGAGCCCACACTCGGCCGGCTTCTCTCCGTCCCCCTCCACCGTTCTCATCATCACCGTCTCTTCTCAGGAGATTGGGGAAAGTCGCAGACACAGAGTCAGCGTTGCCTGATTTTGGTAGATCTTTCCACGAGGATAGCGAACGTGCGCCTGTCGACGGAGATGAGGACTTGGCGCAACGGCAGCCGGATATGTGCCGCGAGAGCGAGGTGTCAATGAGCGGGTGCAATGCGTACAGCTGCATCTCAAAGATTATCTAGTAAATTCGCTTACTCTGTGTGCAATATATGTACTACGGCTGACTATTTGGCACGTTACTCCAGAGGAAGGTGCACCTGTCAGACTTTGTTTTCGGGACCGGAGACAGACCTAGAGCCTAGCGCGATCGACGACATGAAGAAAACTATACCGATGCGCCTTGTCGTGGAGTAAGTAGCTCTGCCAACCAGGAATCACGACCTGCACTAGCCTAGTAACACGCTCTTCCTCCCCGGCTCCAAAAGAGTGTTAAAGGTCTGCCTCTGGGAGACTACTGCTAGTACTGGTAACTAGGCTGTTTGCAGGAGTCCAGTTCCGAAAATTCCATCCCTGGCCGATTCAGGAACGGGAAGCGGAATCAACGCGCATCGTGTGTGCGTGTATAAACAATGGTATGCTACAAAAAAGGCCCGAGCCCGCACTTAGCATGTCAGAACCCGGAACGAGCGGCGGTCTTCCCATCGTTTTGCAACGGGAAATTCGGCTAACGCAGCCGTGCCCAAGGCCGTGGTTTGGTTCACACTGTTTGAGGAAGGTTGACAGGTCGATCCAGATACAACAGCGGCCCCAGGGATCGGGTGAATGACCCATAGGTTATTCAGCGAAGGGCAATAATAGCATCAGTTCTGTCCTTCCGTTCATGTGATCCGGTCTATAATGCAGCCTAAGAAGAGTGAGCTGCTTCGTCACTCGTCAGGTGCCGTAGGGTGGAAGGATTATAAATTATCACTCCGTCTGCACGTTGGGAAGACAGTCAGACCCTCGCCCTGTCTGTCCGCTTCATGTCTAAACCCGAAACTTCCGTATGTCGAAACAGGAGGTAAAACATGCCGAGGGGAGGATGAGGATGTACAGCCACAGCCTCAAAGGAGGGATTGCGAGAAGTTGAAAGAACGATCACCGCCCGCCATATTCGAAGGCTTAGGAAAGCGCTGGTAGGTTCACGGGTAGTTTCCCTCCTGGTACTAGCCCCGGCAGAGTGCAAGCAGCGAGCCAGATCTAAGTGTAGCGGCCTTGAAGTCCAGTGTGTTGCTTACTGTATAGAAATTAGTGAGTAAACGTAGCCTGCCAGGCTGAACAGCGATAGGATCGCTCCTAAGCGCGGAAGACGGCGCCGGTCCACCCATTACGGCAGCTCAAAATGAATGGCGAAGAAGAGAAGCTGGGCGTCCCCGGACGAAATTGTGAAAAGAGGAGAGAACCGGGAGGAGGACGGAGCTCGAGCGTGCCTGGACCGCCGGAGCAGAGCAGGACGCGACCACCACAAGGGCGCGCGCAGGCGCCCACCCCAATCGGGCAATGTGAGATTCCCTCCTCCCTCTCGCCCTCCTCCTCAGTCCGCTATAAGTACCTCCTCCCATCGCGCGTCTTTTCCTCTTAGACCTCCTGTCCTACACACCCACAAGGCTCCTCCCGCGCGCCCCTCGCGATCCCTGCCGCACCCTTGCAACGTGCTACGGCCCATCGTCATCGCCTCCCGCTTGCACACTCTCGCGTAACTTGCCGAAGCGGGGTAAACGGTCACACGAACACTCCTCACCTGAGTAATTTACTCCTCCCCGCCCTTCCTCTTAAAGCGTCCGTCCGCAACGACGACAATCTCTTCGCCCTTATCCGCCCACTCGATCCTTTGCGGCAACATACGACACAAACCCGCGTCCATCGAGCACAAACCTCTTCGCGGACATAGCGCCCATCTTTCGCTCCATTCTCCTGATCGAACGCATACAAACTACGCGAGTCCTCCCACGTTCTCGTCTAACGTCCACCATATATACCTCCGCATCGAGCGCGCCCCGCTTGCGTCGTCCCCTCCCACACACATCTCGCCATGGTCGATCGTCCATCCACGTCGTCCTCTGCACCGCAGGTGAACCTGGAGCCCCAGACAAGTTCGCAACTACCCCGGCCGGCCTCAATCGAGCACGCGCTGCACGCACGCATCGATGCTTTCACGCCTCTCTGTCCGTCTGCGCGTACGTCCTATACCCGCGTGGACTTCACTGGCACGGGAGCGAATACCCCTAGACGGGACTTCACAGGAGAGGTCGAGGGCGGAGACGGGGAGGAACGGGACGAGGACGCAGGCGAGCAGCTGGCGGAGGAAGCCATTCCACAGACCCCACAAGTCTCCTTGACCTTCCTCTTGGTCTCGGGCCGTCGCCGGACGATGTCCTTCGAGCCAGAGACAACCGTTGGACGAGTGAAGGAGCTTGCCTGGAATACCTGGCCAAGTGGTGAGCATCTGTGCTGGCTCGCGCCCGGGGCGCTCGGAGCCTTTACGCGCGCGGTAGAAGCTCCACTGACGCTGCCTGCTTGTAGACTGGCAAGACGTGCGGCCGCCCGCACCGTCGTACCTCAGGATCCTCTACCTCGGCAAGATCCTGCAGGATGAGGACTCGCTTGACAGTGCGTATGATCGCGCGTCGTATTTCGTAGCTTCTCTGACAGTTGTGCGCCGCAGAGCTGTCGTTCCCCACTCAACTGCCATCCTCAGCACCATCAGCCACGATTGTGCATTTATCTATCCGGCCGTATGCTCCTCCGGCGGAGGATATGCCCAAGAAGAAGAGGCGAAACACTGGCGGTCAGCCCAGCACCGGGACTGAGGGCGCAGAGGAGCAGAGCGGCGGGTGCTGCAGTGCATGTATAATTTGCTGAGCGTTCCATGCGTTTGGTAAGTTCTGTCTGCCCCCATCCATCTTCGCTGTAGGACGCCAAATCTTACTCAGTTGACTCAGCAGCTCTGAACAGTCGGCGACGCGCCATCTTCCGCCGCTGCTCATCTTCCGCCCGAGCGTCTTCCGCTTCTGCAAAGTTGCTCCGCCCTGCCCCGGACGACGCCCCTCCCCCCTTGCTGGCTCCACATCGATTTGGCGCTTTCTTTTGTCTTTTGCACGGTCACCTTTAGCTTAGGATATACCCCACGGGCCACTGGGGGTACGAGTGCACACTCTCGGCCCTTAATAATTGGACTGTCTTATGGGCATCCGTCTTTCCCCTTCCGTCCTCCCCACCGTCACGACCTCTTATGCCTCGTCACGCCTCCCCTTCCTTCGCCGCTCGCTGCTTTCGTCACAGACATACATGCATGCCCATGCTCCCTCCTCGCTTCAACGGGATTGTGCAGTATCACGTCAATCTACACTCTCCCCGCGACGCCTGACACCTTCCCCGACGAAACGCGCGGCGGCCCCCGTAGCATGCTTCATCTCTCACGCCGCCGCGCCCCCCGCGTTTCGCCTAGCGTCTCTCTCTCTCCCGCCGCTGTCATGTCCCCCCTCTCGTCTGTGCTTGGAAGCGGCCGGCCACCCCTATGTCTCACCCCGCCTCCTCCGCGCGCCGCAGCCCGCGGAGCTGTCTGTTCGCCGGAACCCGGAATCGTACACTGTCCATCTGTATATTAGCTAGCCCCCCGCATTGCATTTCCTGTC
Source organism: Trametes pubescens (assembly GCA_001895945.1). Taxonomy (NCBI): domain Eukaryota; kingdom Fungi; phylum Basidiomycota; class Agaricomycetes; order Polyporales; family Polyporaceae; genus Trametes; species Trametes pubescens. Next base: position 12,016 of record MNAD01000367.1, on the reverse strand, counting down.
CTTTGCTCTCTCTGTACCCTTGTGTGCATGGTCGGCAGATGCGCGGTCCGCACAGCTGTTGCCAGTGTGTGTTGTGAAAATCACGAGAGTGTACGATGCCCGCAGTGGGTGTCGCGCGTTTATGTGGAGTCCCGCAGGGAGGTGTCTCTCCGCGAGGGGTTTGTCACTCCTCTCGGAAATATATGGATCGAGGGTGTGTCATTGTGATACGGCGCGGCCATTTCGCTGCTCCGTGTTCGAGTGCATTCGCCACCATGGTTAGAGTACTTGCTTACGCTGTACCGTCCATCCTGCTTGGAGTTGCGGTGATGAAACCATATGGGAGCTGCGTGCCTGGCATCATGTCTTCATAGGCGTCGATTGCATGGCGCTATAGTGTAGTGGTTATCACTTGGGATTCTGATTCCTTGAGTTCCCAAAACCCAGGTTCGAGCCCTGGTAGCGCCTTACATAGTTCCACTCGTAGCTTTTTCTTTGAACAGGAGGCGTACATTAGCTGGCAGGCTGGCAGTCTTATGTTGTGCTGCACAACAGGAGGTCCCGAACACAGTAATGTATGCTATATTTACAGGGTCTACCACGGCAGCAAATTTCAGGTTGATACTAGTACAACATCCTCGGGAAGGGGAGGTCCATTACGAAACATATCGCCCAATCTGCGATGTAGATTCAAACTGGAAGCCTTGTGATGTCAACCTCCCGCACGTCTGACGCTGTGCCATACTTCGCGTCTTCCAGGTCCTGCGGCCCCTTTTCCGAGAGGTCCCCCAGCGGGAGCGCGCCTGTCGTGTTGACGTAGTCGGTCGCGCCGCGGTAGCTGATCGTGGTGGTGAACAGCGTGCAGGAGTCTCGCGTCCACGCGCGGCGCGACAGAACGCGGAGAGTGATAAGCAACGGAGAGATGCACTGTCAGGAGAGGAAAGCCAGGCTGGCTTGAGTACTCATGCCCGTGCTAGAGGAGAGCGGAATGGAGGGGGACGCACGGTGAACATGGCGTAGAACGAGAAGGCGATGGCGATGTCGCTACCGATGCTATATGTGACGAGGTACGCGGCGCTGAAGACCGTGAACGGCAGCGCGCTCTCGACGACGATCGCGACCGCACCCGTGTACGCGTGGTACTCGCCCCCGCTGCCCTTCCCGCTCGTGGCGTACCCGAGGCGCCGTCCGACTGCGATAATGCGTCCGACGATGAGCGCAGTGACGATCACGTTGAAGGCAAACGTGGAGGCCGTGTATGCGGTGACGAAGTGTGTCGCGATCCCCACGAAGTAGTTGCCGTTCGGGCGCCCGGACTCGTACAGGAGGCCGAAAGCGAATCCTGTACGTGGCGCATTGGATGAGTACATGGGGGTGCGATGTGAGGGGTGGGGATACGCACCTAGTGATGCCAACCATAGAGTCACTGGGAGAATGATGATCCTACGACTGTTCCAGATCACAAAACACCTGTACGCCTGAGGTGGGTCAGTCAAACAAGTTGCCCGCGGATGATAGTAAGAACGAACCAGGAGCGCGTCATTCATGAGATTGCACATCACGCACGCGGTGGTGCCCCAGGTCTGGTACCATACCGATGCAAAGTCGTTCCAGTACGCGTCTGCTCCTCCAGGGTAGTCCACATGTACGATCCACATCATTTCGCCGAAGTACGCTTGTGTTGTCCAGTAGATCGTGTTGAGGAGGACAAGAGCGGTGCTGAACATGGTGAGCCAATTGTCCATTGGCGTGCGCTGCTTGCTCATGTATACATGTCGCAGAATCCGAAAGTACAAGACAAGTTCAACCCCTAGGGTAATATTCGTGTGGTCAGGGTAGACTTCATGACCGAGCACATTAGAGAGGCGCACCGTATAGCATGGCATTGATCATGTTCATCACATAGTAGGAGTTTTGGAAGAGCGAGCCAGCCATGATCGAGGTGGGCTTGCGGGGAAGAGGTCGCGGCGGCGCACTAGCACTAGCTCACGATCGTCGAGGCCGAATGGTACTTAACGGATCGATCGCAATACAGATGTCGTATGCGCTCCTCCGCTTCTCGAAGTCCCCGACTCCCCATGGTGCGCTTCCGTTCCTCCGCTGACACGCCGATACAGGATATGTCGCCGCGCCATGAAGCCTGCTGAGGCTTTTGGGTGGCAACGGCTACCCAACGCACGCCGCCGAAGCCGACGCTGTGCCTGGAAATGTTTGTTAGAACGCCACTAGAGCTTCTTGCAGTGCTGCGAGGACGCACTTAATGCCCGCCGGTGTGTCCGGCTGCTTGACCCGCGGTATGACGCGAGTTCACACTGCCCCGGATATTGTGAGGCTGCTGCCGGGTGGGTGCATTCGCCGGGGTTGCGCATAACAGCATGTGTGCTGGGATCGCCATCCTGTGAGCGGGAGCTCCGCGGACAGCAGCCGAGGGAACCCATGAGGCATGCTTCCATGCAAGTGTCAAAGGGAGCGCCCTGCGTTTATCAGCGCGTCAGCCTATCATCATCGAAATCGTCGGCGGTCGCATGGCTTACGTGGGGAGAGGGAGGCGCGTAGCACAGCGCGGCGCATCGAGTTCCCTAGAATAAGCTGCTGTACAGTTCGGGGGAGTCCAAGAGCGGTGGATATCGCCGGAACCGGACGGTGCGCTAGAGGTTGGGACATGTGGGCGCAGAACAAACTCGGTGAAATAGTCACGATCCGTGCGCGGCGGGCCCTGATTATGCACTAGCATTTGTTAGTAGCCAGCGATAGCGATCCCCGAAGAGTGGCGATGATAGTACTAGTAGCACAAGTGCCGGCCCGAAGCGAAGCGAAACTAAGTGAACGCACCAGTAGCGGACTAGACGCGCACTGCATGAGAAAACTGCTACCCATACGAGTGAATTCATAACACACAACAAGACTCTTACATCAGCCTAGAACACATTTTTGAGAATGGAGGGGGTATATCATACAGCGTAATCGGTAGCGTTCTCGGTCTGCATGGTCGATAGATTCATGGACGAGCTCGCGTCCTTCCTCTTGTCCAGCTCATAGTCGGCGTTCACGCTCCCGCCGCGCGTAGAGGTCGCCGCGGTGCGGTCTGAGAAGTTGATGGTTGTGAGGAACGCCGAGGTGGACTCCTTCCGCCACGCGCGCCGCTCGAGCACGCGCAGCGTGATGAGCTGCGGCGAGATGGCCTAGACGTTCGTCTGTTAGCTTCATTCCCAGCTTCCCTCACGGAACAGACGCTGCGCTCACCGTGAACATCGCATAGCACGAGAATGCGATCGCGAGGTCGCTCCCTATACCATATGCAATGACATACGCCATGCTCCCGAGCGTAAACGGCAGCGCGGACTCGACGATGATCGCGATCGCGCCGGTATACGCCTGCGTGCCCTCCCTGGTCGTACTGACCCGCCGCCCGATGTAAAGGATGCGCCCGCAGATGAGGGACGTCGTGATCACGTTGAACGAGAACACGAGCACGTTCCACGCGGTCCCAAACTTCGTCGCGGTCCCCGTGTAGTAGTTTCCGTTCGGCCGGCCAGACTCGATCAGCAGTCCGATGCCACTCCCTGCGACGAGTGAGCAGATGTAGGGTGATTGAAAAAAAAGAGTGATTGGTGCTCACCGAGCGAGCCGAGCCAAATCACCGCTGGGACGACAACCACGGACGCGTTGTTCCATATGACATAAACGCGGTACATCTACAAACACTCACGGCGTCGATCAGCCTCCCAGATTCGCGGATCCATGCAGGTTTTTCACTTACCATCAGCGCGTCTGCCATGAGGTTGCTGAGCGTGACCGCGGCGGTGCCCCACGTCTGGTACCACACCGCGACGTTGTCGGCGAGATACGCGTCCATGCCCCCGGGGTAGTCCGCGTGCACGATCCACATCTGCTCTCCGAAGTACGCCTGCGTCGTCCAGTAGATGGTGTTGAGCGCGAGTAGGACGGTGCTGAAGGCGATGAGAAATTTGTCCGCGCGCGTGCGCTGCCGGTTCTGCACGATGTGGCGGACGATCATGAAGTACACCACGAGCTCAATGCCTATCGATGTGCGCGAAGTCAGCCACGACTATTCGAGAGACAGAAAGTGGCACGAATGGACGCGGTACACACCATAGAGGATGGCATTGATGTTGTTCACAACATAGTACGAGTTTTGGAACAGTGCGGACATGTCACCAGGGCAAAGGTGAGAGAGGGGAAGGCCTTGACAAGGCCCCAAGTTATAGGTGGCTCAGCAGGCCGTGTGGGAGGTATCTGTCCAGTCCGTGACCCCACTAGCTTCGCTGTAGACTGAGGACGTCAGGACGAGGTTCGTTGATTGCGTCGCGCGGTCTGAGTGGTTGATACAGTGACACCCTGGGTGTCGAAGGTGGAGCCAGGGGCTATGGGTAGCGGTCGTTTGAGAGGAAGTTGACAGAGCATGGTCGTCGAGAGTGGGCAAGTATAGAAGGGGGACGTTGTGTAAGAATGCGAGGTCGTCGGAGGAATGCAGGCTGGCGAGCAAGTCGTATTGCATGGCGGGCTTCTCATGGAGCGTGTGGTTGCGCTAGAAGACGTCGAAGAACTTAGCCAGTGGGGTAGAGCGGGAATTCCTTTCTAGACGCCCCCGCATCTACTCTTGGCGTCCATGCATATGCGGGGCAATATCGCGCACCATGCAGACTGGGTATGATAGGGATGGACAGAATGTGGTGAACTTGGATCCTTGTTTATAATATTCCTTGGGTTTAACGTCAAGCCAGCTGCTCGGTGCGGACTTGCCAAGATCGTCGTCAGAGTAGTGAACTAAGCCTCAGGTTAGGCTCTAGAGCCTGAGTCGAGAGTTGACAAGTACTACCTGACAGGTTCTGGTGTGATTCGTTTTTTGCATGTCAAGCATGGAGAAGAGTATGTAGCAATCGATGTTGATAAAGAAGCGGTGGCAATTGCGAGAGCATCGCGAAAGGACCCAGGCCAATACACCAAGAACTCACATCCGTTTTGAGGCCCATTTGGGCCGTTTTCGGGGGTCGAAAATCCGATCTTTTTCGGGGATTTTCACGTAAGTTGCGGCCGGCTACGCCGGATTCGGGGGTAAAATGCGTGTAACATAGCTTTAAGCGCCCAATTAGGGCTCCACGGATTTCCCGGCCCGCCAAGCCTCTACTGGGTTAGAGGTGAAAATATCGAAAAGAGAGCGCGACGGGTCGATTTCTTCGCTTTTCAGGTACATTTTCGTCTCCAGGCGGGGGCCCGGCCGTCCGGTCGGCCGTGCGAGGCTTACTTTCGGGGTTCTAGCATATGACTGTCCCGGCAAGGGCTTGTTTTCGGGGCTGGGGGGGACGTAACCCCGGCCTCTGACGGCCCCATTTTCGGGGAAATCGACCTAAATGTCATGTGAGTTCCGGGCCCTTCGGGCCCATATTCGGGGATTCCGGCATATGAGTGCTTGGTGTATTGGCCTGGGTCCTATCGCGAAGCAAGATACGAAGTCGGTGTATTTGTGCATATGAAACGCAGATGGTGGATGTATGCGGTCAAGGGCTGAAGCGCCCAAATCGAGACACATAGCCAAACGCCAAACCGAGAGGTCGAGTGGATGTCGAGCTCTGAGTCTCAGACTCTTCGCGCGGCGATGATATAAAACCGGCTCCGACTGAGCCTTTGTCTTCCCGAGAATGTCCGCTTGTATTGCGTATGCATCGTCAAAGCCTCAAAGCCTCATCGAACAACACCTACACAACACGCCCGGTTTTGAGTCATGCAAGGATGTTCATGATACACACAACATCGCAAAGTAGATGGACATAGCACCTTACATCCAGGGTCACCGAGACTACACTACACTGCTCTACCGCTGCTCCCTTGGTTCTATATCCGCCGCCATCAGCACGATCTTTACACTCAAGACAACGACGGGGACTTACGTGACCACTGGACGCTCAGGATGAGGTTGTCGTACCCACGACCGTGCGTCTTCTCCATCGCCTTCTGCGCCGACGACTTCTCCTCGAAGCTGACGAATGCGAAGCCCTTGCCGGCGCCCGTCTCGCGGTCGCGGCCCACGTACACACGTGCGACACGCCCAAACACACCGAAGAGGTCGCGCAGGTCGTTTTCCTGCGTGTCTTCTGAGATGTTGGTAACACGGAGGGTCGGGAGGTCGTCTCGGTTGCCGCCTGGGCGCCCCATCGATTCTCCGGGCCCCCGTCCACCACCGCGCATTGATGGGGGGACGTACTTGCCGCCGATGCTGGAAGCAGGGGCGGCCGCAGAGGACTCAGCGGGCGCGCCGGTGTCGTCTCCGCCGGCAGGAGGGGTGTCTGATGAGACGGATGAGACAGTGGCGGGACCGATCACTAGGGGTGTACGCACCGGTGCCGTCGAGACCAGAGAGGGAGTCCTTGTAGGGACATTTTGCGGTGAAATGGTCGCCCTTACACAACCGACAGACAACCTTTCCAGCACCCGCCTTCGCGAGGCTCGCCTTGACGGACTGCTCTGCAGACTGTTCCGGCTCGGAAGACTGTTGGCGCGATATACACATGAGACGGATTCAGCCAGGATATGGGGGTCACGCACCTTGTTGCCCGCGCTCAGCTTCAAGTAGACGTTCTCTCCTACGGTCGTCGTCGCGCGATCGGGGCCGGGCTTGCTCCCCTTCTCCAGACCGAACTTGGCCCATGTCTTCCGCTCCGCCACACTGTGGTCTACCACCGCCTTTTGGAGTACGCGCTTGATCTTCCTCGTGATCTAGGTGGGATGAGAGCAGCGTAAGCTTGGTCCACTTTGTTCTCCAGGCGCCGTGCGAGACTTGCCTTGACTTTCTTACCATCATCGTTGATGGTGTACTCCACGGTGGTACGGATGCCATTCTCATCTGTGTAGTCCTCGCCCTTCGGAGGAGTCTCTGTAGTGCGCACGGAATGAGTGGATGTAAAGCAGCCAAAGGCTTGGGTCGCGTACCGAACTCATCGACATCGTCCGCCCAGGACGTTTTGGGTGCGCTACGATGTCAAAGCCGTTCAATATGTGTCTGTTCATATCCCAGATGGCCATATACATACTTTGCAGCGGCCATAATGATGATGCGGGGGAGGGAGGGGTGGAAGGGCTGTATGCTGCCGAATCTGCGCTCGCAAAGCAAATCGCAAGAATGTGACGTTATGTGACCATATCGTCACATAGTCACGTCACATGTCCCATACGCGTGCGGCGCCTCCGCCGTTGAGTACATCTTGTCCCGTCCACTGTCCAGCCATCTCTCTTCGCTTTACCCTGCCACTCTTCCGCTCGGGTCTGCACTACAGACTCAGCAGCTTGCTTTCAGCGCATATATTCAGCGCATCACGAAGTACTAGGGGAAGATTCACGGGCATAACGCGACATGGCAGCACAAGCGCACGTAGCGGGACAGTGAGCAGAAGGTTCATAGGCCCCATGCTGCTTTTTATTGAAGTCCTGATTGTAATGTGTAGAAAGCAGCCTGGGTCCGACACCCACATCTCAAATGGAAGCGAATCTGCGCTCGCGTCTTCTTCAGAGCTGCTGAGTTCTCTCGAGACCCAGCCGGACGTCGTATCCTGGATCAACGACATACTCGGAGTCTCGGAGGAGCCTGACGATGCGGAACGGTCTACAGCACTGACGGACTTGGACCGTCGCGTATCACACCTAGTGGGCACTCTCGAGATCGCTTCCGAAGACACCTCCGCGCAAGTGGATAGGCTCATCGAAGATATCTCCCGCGGCGCTTCGCGGCTCACGTATGATCTACACTTCATGCGCGAGAGCGCCCTCTCGCTGCAAGGTATCCTGCACAACGTCGAGGGTCAGTCGACGTCATCTTTGGGGCCCGACACCGACGCCGCTTTGGAGAAGCTACACTACCTCGACGTCGTCAAGCGCAATATGGAGGCGACGCGAGAGGTTTTGCGGGAGGCGGAGAGCTGGAGCACCTTGGAGAGTGATGTTACTTCTCTCCTAGGGGAGAAGAGCTACGAGAAGGCCGCCGAGAGGTTATCGGAGGCGTCAAAGAGCATGGCTGTGTTCGAAAACACCCCAGAGTACGAGAGTCGGCGGACGCTCATGGTCAGCCTCCAAAACCAGCTCGAAGCATCTCTCAGCTCTGCTCTAGTCGCCGCCGTGAACTCTCAAGACGTAGTCGTGTGTCGAAACTACTTCTCTATATTCCGCAACATCCAAAGAGAATCCGAGTTCCGCAACTACTACTACGGCTCTCGGCGAGGGCCCCTAGTCGAGCAGTGGCAAAGTGCCCGTTTACGGGATTGCGAACCTAGTTCACCCATCGAACAGCTCGTCTTGAACTTCCCATCGTTCCTACCGACGTTCTACGAGGCTTTCCTAGCTATTCTCCAAACGGAACGAACCTCTGTGCCCGCCATCTTCCCCGACCCACGACCAACTCTCTCGGCTCTCATCACATCCACCCTGTCCGCCCTACAGCCATCCTTCTCCCAACGGCTCGAAGCGATGTCCACTTACTACTCTGCGACGGCACTCGTCCAGCTCATATCAGCCTACCGCGTAACAGAGGACTTCGCAAGCTCTACTGACAAGATCATGGAAAAGGTCAGCTACGCCACACCAGTCGCAGAAGGAGACAGGCCAGCAGGCGCCCATCTCCGTCGACGCTCTTCCGCGCGCATGTCGCTGTCGATGTCTCGCCGCACCGGTAGTCACCGCGGCTCTATCAGCGGGACGGGCGCCCTGGCGCCTCCTACTCTCGACTGGGACCAGGAGCTGTTCGAGCCCTTCGTCGACTTCCAAACCGACTATGCCACTCTTGAGACCCGCTATCTCGAGGACGCGCTCAAAGCTGCGCTTTCTAGCAACTCTCAAGGCCGCGTTGACCACGCTCGACTCCTCCGGGAGCGTGCTGTCGACATCTTCAGCGTAGCAGAGGAAGCTATCGCGCGCTGCATGGCGTTCACGCACGGCTACGGCGTCTTGGGTCTCGTCCAGGCTATAGACAAGCTCTTCTCCACCTTTGCAGACGAGTCCAGACTGGAGATCCTCGAGCGTCGCTCGGGCCAGAGCGGCCAGTCTCTGACGGCGTCCGCATCCGGGGAGGATCTCTCCGACCTCGATTACACGGCGGAGGATTGGGCGGATATTCAGGCGCTGCTGCACTTCCTCGAGGCCGTCCGCACGCTCCTCGATCGCACGGTCGTGTTCGAGGGCAAGTTGCGCGCGACCGTCACGCAGGTATCGACGACGCAGCGCCAGGCCCGGAACGAGCCCGTGAGCGCGTACTTGTCGGGCGCGAGCAGGGGCAAGCTGCAGTTGCTCATGCAATCGTCGCTCAACTCCGCGGAGCTACATGAGCTTCTGAACAAGGTCGATCCGGAGCCGTCCTCCCAGACCCAGTCGAGGGGAGACGGATTCCTTGCGCCCACGCCCCCAACCCCAGATGCCCGGCGCTCGCCACGGACGTTCGCAGTGCCCCACCCGGCACTGGTGTCTGCCCCGCCGCTCCTGATTGGTGCACGTAGCGCGATCTCCGAGTTGGCCAGGACCTGCCAACAGGCGCTGCAAGACACTATCCTCTCGCCCCTGCACAAGTACCTCGCCTCCTACGCGGCGTCGGCGCTGTGGTCCGCCGCTGGCGACCCCAAAGCACGGCGTCCACTAGCCGGCGGTGGCAGCGCGTTGAGCGAAGTGCAGGTCCCGACATTCTCGCTCTCGCCAAGCAGCACGATGCAGCACGTCGCGGAGGGTCTGCTCAACCTGCCTCGCTTGTTCGAGGTGTATGCGGACGACGACGCGCTTGCGTTCTCCCTCGAGACACTCCCGTCCGTCAGCGCCGAGCTCCTCCGAGGGCTCGCAGAGCAAACGCCCCCTGCGGACGCAGTGCTCCCGTCCTCACTTTCGCACACGCGCCGCTCGCCTTCGCTTTCCCTCAAGGCTTCACCCACGCCCAGTGCCGCGGGGGTGCTGCCCCCACCAACGTTCACCCCCGAGGCGGTCTCTGCGGCATGGCTATCCTCGCTCGGCCTCTCGCTCGTCTCGCGCCTCACCGCGGACGTGCTTCCGCGCATCCCGAAGCTGACGCCCTCGGGCGCGGCACAGCTGGCTTCGGACTTGGGCTACCTCTCCAACATCGTCATGGCGCTCAATGTCGAGTCGCCCGAGCTGGAGAAATGGCGGGAGTGGGTCGACATCGATGACGTGGTAGGCAAGGAGAAGCTCAAGGAGGCGAGAGAGAGCCTTGCACCCGGCGAGAAAGAGGATACGGTGATGGCCACAGTGGTGAAGTTACGAGGATGGTAGTCGGTGTAAGATGATTTGGACGCCCGTAATACCCGTGGTGAGCGTGTTCAGCCTTAGGTGTATATATTATACATTGCTGGAAACGTAAGGGCGGAGGCGCTCTCAACACTGTCTGTAAGATGTCTCTTTGATCCATGCATGTAGTGAAAGTTGCACTCGAGCGATATCCCTGTCATTGTTAAATCCTTGTGTCATTCACGGTACGTCTTTATTATCTATGCATGTCGCTTTTGTATGATCTGATTGTGTTTGAATTTCCCCGGTTTGTAGCATAGCAACTCCAGAGATCTCTCGAAGTGCAATAGGACCCTTCCCGCCAAATAACACGGCCGCCTTTCGATTCTGTCTAACGACTCGCAATATGCGTCCCATTTGAAGCATCCTATTTGTCTCCCGTTATACCGGTCGGGTTTCTTCGTGCGTGATAATGTCCCATTCATTGTGACTGTTCCAGTTGCACGCGGTGCCATGATCTGCCCGCATCTTGCAGTTTGTCAAGCTTGTAACCTGCCTCGGCATTGTTGGGAATCAAAATCTTGAAAACCCTGTAACGCCTTCCGGTGACTGTTCCGGTCTGATTCCAGCGCGACCTTTCTCTCGGGGAACGCCATTTCATGTTCCTGACTTTCGACCGTACGTGAAGTCCGTTTGCTCCTGGCTTCAAAATTTGATGACCGTCCTAAGTTTGGCAGGCTGCGACACAGCTGTCATAAATGCAGCTGTAACGTAGTCGGAGCCGACCGTCGATGATTCCCAATCTCGTTGGCTTTGTCCTCATGTGTCGGTCAATCTCGACAACGAAAGCCCGGTCCTCGGTCCGCCGATCGACAACCATTCCACGGCCACGCCTTTCGCATTAATTGCCTTGCACACGGGCACCCAGGTTCGTAAAGGCACATCTTGTTCTTGACACTTTGAAAGGTTTCCTTGGGCTTCCGACATATGAGTGCGCTGACCGTTGTGGTTGAGACGTGCCACCATAATCCTGTCACCGCAGGGCTCGGATAAGGATCTTCAAATGTGCCTGCAATCGGTTCCATAGCGCTCAACTTCGGCGAAGGTCTTTCGTGCTTGTGTCATTGTGTTCTCGAAGGACATTGACGGTACGGGGACTATTGCTTGCTGACGGCACTGGAGCAATAGCCCACTGACGGTCCGATGCCCACACCGGCAAGCACATTCCCATGGTATGTCGTCGGCTGCCAGTGGTGGATAGGTATGTCGCTGTCGTCGCTCGCTAAAATTGTTGCTAGCGACATTTGTTGACAGTGCTTCATGTTGAGCAGGGATATCTGGGCCACGTTCTTGTGCGCGAACCAGCACGACGACGCGTGGCGGTGGGACGTACATTCATAACGCAGTCTACTGCGTTGCTCGTTTGGCTTCTCTCACGGCGTTGACGAGCGCACTATCTCCCGGATTCGTCGGACGACCTTGATCTGTGGTGGCGCATACGGAGGGCAGCAACCCAGCCATGCAGCGGACGCCGTTTTATCCTATGGTGGCGACGAATCTCCTTGGGTCTCCGGCTTTTCTCATCCCTTCGCAGCCTCATCGTCTCTCCCAAAATGGCCCGGGCCTTGACGGTGCGGGAGCCATCAGTAGCCCACTGACTGCACTGGTGCCCTTGCTCACGGACGGTACTGGAGTTATGTTTACTGACCGCACCGCAGTGGCAGAAGCCAGCTGACAGTACGGCAGCTATAACCCACGGACGGTACTGGAGTAGCAGCCCAGTGGCAGTGCGGGAGCTACAGCCCAC
>MNAD01000365.1:0-28240 GCA_001895945.1 Trametes pubescens | reverse complement strand
GTCGGCAGTCGAGCTTCCTGTGCCCTCCTCAGATGTCCGAACAAAGAGGCTCACGAAAAATCCATTTGTTGCGTCTTCGCCTGGCGAACAGCGAACCACGGCCTCCGCATCGGCTGAAAATATGAGTCAGACTTGAGCTGCGTTTTAAGATATCACACGAGTACCTGGGTCGTCCATCTCTTCTTGGATGCCTCGACGATGCCAAGCAGGGAGGACCTCTTCCCTGCGGCCCAGCCTGAACTGACCGGTGGTGGCTTCCTCCGACTTGATAGCCTCCCGGACGACGTGCTCGTTTTCGATGGCGTGCACACTGCATGTGGAGTACACTATCCTCTTCACGGATGGGACTGCAGGAGTATATTAGCGAAGTCATGCATGATAGTGCGAGCGACGCGGGCGTGTGCTTACAAGTCATCGCATGGCGAATTATCTTGAGCTGGAACGCGGCGAGTTTGTTGAGCCTTTCAGAGTCCTCGTCCTCATCTTGCTCTGCGACAACCAGCTCAGTCAGACAGCGCGCTCGCACCAGCGAAGCTGTGAGCTCTCCTCACCGTTGTCGAGCAGATGATCTAGTCGATTGACGATGCCGGACCCGCTGCACGAAGGGTCCAACAATCTGCATCGCACAGATGTTTACTCGATGTACGCGGGGTGCGATGGGGTACGGGGGCGCGACTTACATATGCGTGACACCTCTGAACTTGGGGTCGTCCGGCAAGGCGGTGAGGAAGTCGAGGTTGACCGCTTCGACGTTGCTGCAGTGTGCCTTAGATAGCATCGTCTTCAGCGTCCCGAAGCGCTTGCGGTCTCGTTCGAATGCGAGGAGCTAACGAGCAAGGCGCAAATTAGCACCCATTCATGATGTACGCCCTCTACCAAGATCTGTGCGCACCTTGCCCTTGTTCTGCATGATCGCGCAGAGGTGGGACGTCTTGTTTCCTGGGGCCGCGGTTGCGTCGATCACTACAGCATCGTCGCATGCAGGCGGCGCGAGGACGTGCGCAGGAAAGCAGGAAGCCTTGTCTTGGAGAATGATCTTGCCTGACAGGTAGAGCGGGTCGTCGGTGAAGCGCACGCTGGGGTGGAAGGCAAATAGGTCCGGAATATGCTCGTCCCTCTTGAACGCCTTACTATCAGAAAAAGAGGTTAGGAAAACAACATGGGTACGCAAGAGATGTTCTCTAACCTCGACGTTAATGGGTCTCCCTCTTCGTACCCCTGGGCTTTCAAGGTCTTTAGAGCGTCGTTGCTTGACCAGCATGTTCGGTTCACTCGGATGTATCGAGGTATGGCAGCTGTCGGGAAATGAGCTTGGCGTCGATATGCAAGTAGCAGGTCATTCACCAGCCCGGGCGTCGTCTGTTTGCGCTAGTTCCGAGTTTGACTTCGCCCCACGTTTGATTTTGAGTCTGGTGAGCTCGCTCTGCAGTCTCGTACGGTGTCGCAAGATGGCGTGCTTGATAGGCCCATCTCCTGCCTGGATCCCGCGAGCGAGCAGAAGGTCGTGGACAAGGACCAGGGCAAGATTCCGCGAGTTGATTTTCCGTTCCTGCTTGAGCAACTGCGCCGCGTCGATGACATCGCTCAACACCTGCTTGTCTGCGACACAGATGTCACAACCGCATGTTCAGCCAAGCTCCCTTGGGACGAATGCTTACAACATCCTCACATTTCAGGGTCTCGATGACGAGCGCAGCGGTGCGCTTCCTGTTCTTCTCGGGCACGGACGCGATGACGCCCTTGATGGACCCTTTCTTCGCGTCCAACTTATCAAGTACGGTGACGGCTTCGAAGTAGAAATTCATAATGATAGATGTGCTACGACAGGACATGAGCCGTGCGACTCGGACACGAAGGGGGACGCGACTCGACGTGCAGTAGATGCGGTTACAGTGATGGGGGCGCGTGATAGCGCCGTGCAGACCAACGGAGGAACACCTGTGAGGATGCAGTCAGTACAAGTCCTCGCAGAGGTTGCAAGCATGGGAGGAATCAGAAAGACAAGAAATTTGGTCGTCAATATGGGGAGACCCACTCCGACAATGTAGATAAGTTTATATAACATCATGAAGAACGCAGAACGAAAGATAAAGACGCGACACGTACCAGTTGAGCGAGATCCGACACAGCGAGCAACGTGAGGGACTGAGAGCAAGACGCGAAATTTGACTGAAGCGCCCGAAGCGACGCGTTTTATGCGCGTTTTATGGGCGCCTACGGACTGCAGCTTACATTTGGGCGTGTCCTCGCTTGTGGCGGTCTCTTTCTTCCACCCACTTCTCCCTCACCCCGGCCCCGCGCACGTCTCTCGAAAGTGAGCACACTCGGGGATTTCAGAGCGCGATGGAATCTGACACGTTTCAGTGCCGGTCGAGACTGAATTGTATGACCTTCTCGGGGTCTCCCCTTCTGCCACCGAAGGTAAGGCTTTCCTCCGTGTTCTGGACTTTCAGGAACCTGACGTTACATCCGCACAGATGAGATCAAGAAGGCTTACAGAAAGAAGGTGCGTTATTCACGGTCTCCTGTTCAGCTGGTGACTCACAGACAGCTTGGCAGGCGAGAGAACATCATCCGGTATGTGCCAGTAGCTGTGACGCCGTCAGATTGCCAGTGCTAAGATGTCGTATGCGCCTGTAGGACAAGGTACGCCGTCTACAGATACTCCGCAATATAAGCACCCTTACTCACCTCTTCCCCAGAACCCCGATGATCCCTCGGCACACCAGAGGTTCCAGGAGATGGCGTCTGCGTATGTATCCTACTGCAGTCAGGTCATTCTGCTTACTGACTTTGTCATCCAGGTACGAGATCCTGAGTACCTCAGATACGAGGGAGATATACGACATGTATGGTATGGAGGGGATGTCGCGAGGTGGTGGAGGTGGTGGCCCGGACTTCGGCGGAATGGGTGGTATGGATCCTGCAGATATCTTCGCGGAGCTCTTCGGCGCAAGCATGGGTGGCTTCGGTTTCGACCACGGCCCGTCGCGCGGTCCCAGACGATCAAAGGGTCAAGACTCCAACATCCCATACGAGGTCACGCTCGAGGACCTGTACAACGGGAAGACCGTGAAAATGAACATGGAGAAGGAGGTCGTCTGTGGCATTTGCAAAGGGTGCGCCGATCTCTCAACGCATTTCTGACCGGGTCCATGACCTTTCGTTCTCTACAGCTCGGGTGCGAAGGGGAGCGCAAAACCAAAACCTTGCGTCAAGTGCGAGGGCAAGGGGTGGACTACCGTCACGACAGCAGTAAGTACTGTGCCCTTCCACTGGCTTGTCGTGACCAATCCCTTCAGCTCGGTCCGTCAAGGCTTGGTACGCACAGGGCCATGTGCTCAGAGTGCGAAGGTCATGGCGAGAAGCTTAGGGAAAAGGATCGGTGCGCCCTCTTCACTCTTGCGGTCTAAGGTAGAAGTTGTGACAGCGGCAAATCATTTACAGGTGTAAGAAGTGCAAGGGTAACAAGACAGTCAAAGACAAGACCCGGCAGGAGATTTACATCGAGCGGGGCATGGCCGACCGGCAACGAGTTGTTCTTGCTGGCGGCGGCGATGAGGAGGTACTTGTGATATTCGCCTCTTGTTATGGCCGTGTCTTCCGGCTAACAGTTTGTAGCCCGGCATTCCACCAGGCGATGTGATCTTCACCCTGAAGACACGCCCCCACGAGTCCTTCGAGCGGTCAGGAAACGACTTGCTCACAACCGTGCATATCACCCTTTCAGAAGCCCTCCTTGGCTTCTCGCGTATCCTCATCACGCATCTGGACGGGCGCGGCGTACACGTCTCTAGCCCTGCAGGCAAGATCCTCAAGCCCGGAGACAGCATCATCCTCCGAGGAGAGGGTATGCCCGTATACAAGAACCCCGACCAGAAGGGCAACCTCTACGTCATGCTCGAGATCGACATGCCAGAAGAGAGCTGGCTCAAGACCATCGACACGAAGGTATATTATCTGTTACTCTGCTACCCATATGTCGTGCTAATGACTGTAATGTGCAGGCGCTGGCAGGCCTCTTGCCGCCGAAGAAGCCCGAGATGGACCCCAAACCGGCTGTGGTGGACGAGGTGCCGTTCGAGGAGAGCGACATCGTGGACGTGCGTGCAACGCCTTTCAACGCTAGTTCAAGTTTCTTTGATCACGCGTCTGGTTTCCAGTTCGGCGGCGACGAGGAGGACTGGGAGGATGATGAGGATGACGACGACGGCGCGGAGCCCGAGTGCCGCCCGCAGTGATGACCACCTTCATAGATGTTGGGATGCTCTCGGGATATTCACGTTGGTTCCTTCTTCATATTGTACATCACCATCTATTAAACACATACCCCCGCTTCCTAGCTTGCTCATTTAACAGCGTTCGTGATTGAAGTTGACATGCAGTCATACCGACGAGACAGGCGTCAAGCTTAAGCCTTGAGGCCTTGAGACCTGAGGGTTCTAACATGGGTATGTATACATGCTTGTAAATACGAAAACGTCAATACCAGCGGCGCAGGAAGCACCATTTTGTACCTGGCCGATCAAGCACGCTCTGTGCGACCCTACTAAGCCCTGCTATGACGTCGGATACTTTTCAACACTTGAGGTTAAAAGCTTGACTAGTACATGTAGCGCATATACCGGCCTCATTGTACTGAGCCATTGTGCTGTGCCTGGACCCATGCTCGGGCGAATTTGAGGAGGAGCGCATTGTTCTGTGGCGGGCGCTCCTTGACGACAAGGCCCATAGAGCCCAAATAGGGCTAAGCCAAACAAGGCCAAGCGCCGGATGTGGCCCGCATGGTCGCGCTCGCCGCGCTGGTCGACCAGAACCACAACACGCGACTTGCGCACCGACTACATGCTCCTCCCCATATCCTGCAATCTCTCCACATCTGCACCCTCCGAAAATTAAACCTTCCTGTACACGCGCCGCCTTGAAACGCGAGGTACATGTCATTCTCGAGCACACCTTTAGGTCAAGGCAGACGTCTAGATCACCACACCTTTCTCAACAAGAACAACCCCAACCGCGCCCCGAATCCGCCTCTAGGTCGCGCGATACCCACCTCCTACGCCTACGGGTGCGTTCATATCTACCTGCTCGTGTAAATCGCGTCCTGACACGCTATCAGCGCCCCCACAGTCGGCTCGCGCTCCCCTCCCAAGCCAGACAGAGCACCACTCCCCCCTCAGGAAGACGATCCCGAAGAGCCCGCCCTTGTTCGCTTCGCACGCCTCAAGCAGCGCGAGCAGAACCAGCAGACCTCCCAAGGACAATCCTCGCGCACCGCGGGCCCCAGTCCCCATCCGGAGAAGTGGAGTGTTAAGGATACGTCCGTGAACATCGCCAGCGCGTTTTACTCGGCAGCCACAACTTCCTTTGATACCACCGCAGAATCTAGCATGAACCCGAACGAAGCCTGGGCATCCGGCATCCGGAAGCCTATGGTCCCTCGCAGTACCTCTGTCGAGTACGAAAAGGAGACCCAGTCCACCGTCAACCGCCGACTCGCTGCTCCTCCCAGCCGATCACAAGCCAACGCGCGGGTCGCTAGGCCAGTTTCCAAGTCGGCGTCGATCCGTCACGTCCCAGACTCGGAGGGAGAGGACGACTCTCGCGAAAACGGGCGCGGCAAGACCCCCCTCGAGCAGGGTATCGACATGGTCAAGCGCATGACTTTCTTCCTACGCGAGCGCTCGACAGAGGTCGAGGGCGAATCGATGATGAACGGGAACGAGAGCACTCGCGACATCTCAAGCTATGACTACTCCGCAGAAGAGCGCGAATTTCAAGCCGGGACCCAGAAGCCGCCCTCGCGACGAACGGTCGCCGCGCATAAGAAGAACAGGATCTCGACCGACAACAAGGCGTACCGCCCTACTATGTCTGATCTGGACGAGTCTGATGAAGATTTTGAGGATGAGAATGGCAAGCGGACGAGACGGAAGAAGGCGAAGAAGACTGGCCCCGCGGGTGGTCCTCTCACCTCGCTCCCCGTTGCAGGATACGACAAACGGCGAAAGAAGAGGAGGGGGACGAAGGCGAATGGAGAACCGAGAGAAGATGGTGATGAGGGCGAGAGCTCTGAGGAAGAGGATCACATCAGTGAACAGGTATGTAGGATCGTCATCCTTGGTGACGTTGACTTACAGTCCTGCAGCGGTCGAGACGAAGTATAACACCTGTCCAACGCGCCCCTTCAATAGCGCGGGGATCCTCAGTCCCTCCATTGTCCCGTCAAGCGTCTCTTCCCCCACATTATGACTCGAGCGGCTTCGAGACTTCGATGGACATCGAGGGTGGGCTAGGACCGATACGCGAAGTGGACGAAGAGCCTCCACTATTCGATGGGGCGATTCCGCGAGGTCCTAAGGCGTCTTTCTCCGTGGGCGCAACACTAGGTCGCGCTGTACACGGTGTCCTCAGTGCAGTCTTTTGGGTAGTGCGCACAATCCTCAGCAGCGTAGTCTGGGTGGTCAACAGCATATTCGGCTTCAACTACGCGCCACTTGCCAAGACTGCAGTCCTTGGATTAACGCTATGGGGGGCGTGGTACGTCCTCAATAGCGGCATGCTGGATCTCGGTTCCTTGCCCAGGCTTCGGTCTCCTCATACCCCCTATGTTCCTCCCGATATCCCTGCCGGCGACCTCAGCGCGATATCCGCCCGTCTACAGAACCTCGAACGCGTCCTGGCCGGTGTATCTTCCGACGTCGAGCGGTCACTGTCGTACATCGAAGGAGACACGAAGAACCACGCGGACCTCGTAGGACGGGTCGGTAACCTCGAATCGCGCGTACAAAAAGAGAGCGCCCGTGCTCAGGACTCCGAGGCTAAGTCTCGTGCGAGCACGAGTGAGGGCCTCAACGCGGTTAAGAAGGAGATCTCCAATCTGTACAAGCAGATCGAAGCACAGCGCGAGGCGGAAGCGCGGCGACCCAACATTGGAAGCGATGCCGAAGCCCGGGCGAAGCTCAAGGCTCTCGAGGAGCGCGTCGGGACGGTCGAAGGCGGCGTCAAGGAGGCGCTGGAGATCGGCAAGAGCGCAGTGAAGTCTGGCGCTGTCGCAGGCAATGTCGCGCAGTGGTGGAACAAGCTCGCGACGGGCAAGACGACCGGAGTCACGATCAAGTCGTCCGACGGACAGGACGTCACCTCCCTGATCAACCAGCTGGTAGACGCAGCCGTCCTGCGTAACTCGAAGGACACTCTCGCGCGCGTCGACTACGCGTTGCACTCTGCCGGCGCGCACGTCATCCCCTCTCTTACCAGCGACACTGCCGAAGTGCGTCCTCAGGGCGTCCTCAGTACATTCACCGGACTTCTCACTGGCGGAAGCGGCTTCGCTGTCGGCCGTCCGCCGGTCACTGCCCTGCACCACGAGATACACACTGGACACTGTTGGCCCTTCCCTGGATCTCAAGGCCAGCTTGGCGTTGCGCTCGCGGCGCCAGTGTACATCAGCGACGTCACGATCGACCATGTTGCGAAGGAGGTCGCGACGGACATGCGTTCTGCGCCGCGCCAGATGGAGCTCTGGGGTTTGGTCGAAGGTCAAGACAATGTCGGGAAGTACCGCGAGTGGAAGGCAAGCCGTGTGGCCGCTCGCGAAGAGGCCGAATCGCGAGGCGAACCCATCCCTGCAGAGCTTGTCGACGACGTTGTCTACCCGCGCTCGTTGCCGAAGACCCCCGAATACGTGCGCATCGCGAACTTCACCTACGACATCCACTCGCCCGACTACGTCCAGACGTTCCCCGCCCGCGAGGATGTCCGCGAGCTCGGCATCGACTTCGGCGTCGTCGCCCTCCTGGTGAAGAGCAACTGGGGCAAGGAGTTTACGTGCCTATACCGCATGCGCATCCACGGCGACCCCGTCGGGGAGATCCCGCTGCCATACCCCGAGGACGAGGAGTCCGCATAGACGTTAGCTGTGGCAACCCATGATCATGCCTTCGTCCTGACATATGCCCCCATGCATCCTCTCCCCTCGCATTATCGGCTGGCAAGCATCCACATATCCACACGCACGGACACCCGCATCCTCGCATCCGCATCCGCAAGTATACACTCATGACCGCCATGACCTCTGCCCACGTATCTTCCGCTGCCCTTTAATCCCTTCACTTATGTTCTGAGTCCCGGTTATACTGTCTGTTATTGTTGTTGGCCCGCCGAGGTCGGATAGAACGTCGTCGCATGCTTCATCTCTGCCTCTTCCCGCCATGATACACACCGGCCGCTGCCCCTCTCTCGTTCCCTGTTCCGTACTTATGTCGTATCTGCTGTCTCCGTGGTCAAGTCTGCTGTGACAAGCTGTCTAATGTATCAGTACCGCCGCTTGAGACCAATCAAATTTTCTTACTCTCATGTTTGCTGGTGCTACTGTTGGTGAAGTCGTGTAGTTTGTCGGTCTGCTTACGGTTCTAGCATAGTGAGAGGAACGAGAACATCGGTCATATAGCTGGTACATCGGGCAAATAAAGATACTTCGTCTCTTAGAAAGTAACGTTGCAAAGCCTTGCTGCGCTCATCGCCCCACATCCGCTCACCAGCCCCCAGGCACCTGCTGCCCCGTCTCCCCGCCTGCGCCCCTGCCCGCCGCACGCTCACGTTCGGCCTCAGCCTCAGCCTCAAGATTGAGCTCCAGGTCGAGCTGGCGCGCGAGCTCGTTATCCCTCTCCTCCTGTTCGCGCAGCGTCCGCTGCCGCTCCTCCTCTTCCTTCTCGAACTGCAGCGCAAGCAGCCGGTCGCGCTCCTCCCGGCTCGGCTCGGCCGGCGTCTCCTTCTCCTTCAGTTTTGGTTGTTGCTGCTGCGGTTGCACTGGAGCCGACGCAGGGGCGGGGGCAGGAGCAGGAGCACCGCGCTGAGGGGAGGGGCGGCGCCCTGATTTAGACGCAGGAGGCGCACCAGGGGGAAGCGGGAGTGGGGTCTGGTACCGCGCTTGGAGGAACGGGTCCGGGAGCTCCTCGTCCTGTGTGCGTGCGGGAGGGGGCAGGCCATACGGCGGGTAAGGCTGGGAGATGGACGGCCCGCGCGGGTGTGTGTATCCGTGCGCAGGGGGCGGCGAGGCGTAGTGGCGTAGTGGCGCGGCGGGGATCCGTACGGTCCTGCGGGAGGGTACGGCTGCTGGGGCGGCGGGTAGGACTGCTGCTGTGGAGGAGGGTAGGTCTGTGGTGGGGGCGCATATGCCTGGG
Organism: Trametes pubescens; assembly: GCA_001895945.1. Classification (NCBI taxonomy): domain Eukaryota; kingdom Fungi; phylum Basidiomycota; class Agaricomycetes; order Polyporales; family Polyporaceae; genus Trametes; species Trametes pubescens. Next base: position 19,055 of record MNAD01000365.1, on the reverse strand, counting down.
TCGGGGGCGGGTAAGGCTGGCTGGCTGGGGTGTACGCCTGTACTGGGGGATTGTATGTGGGGGCTGGTGGGTTGTATGCTGGGGCTGGAGGATTGTACGCCTGCGCGGGAGGGGGGTATGCTTGCGCTGGAGGGGGGTAGCTCTGGGAGGTAGGCGGGTATGTCTGGGGCGGTGGAATGTGAGGTTCGGGTATGGGTGTGTGGCTGCCGCCAGGACGTAAGTACGGCGGTACCGACTCGATTGATGCCTGAGTGGGCGGCGACGGCTCTCTACGCGGGGCTGCGTGCGCATGGATTGGGCGCTCCGCGGGGAGGAGGTTGGTGTTTGCCTTGGGGCTCGTGTGCGCGTTGGAGTCGAGGCGAGGCCTGCCTCCTGGACGCAGACTCGCGGGGACGAATGGTGCCGCCGGCACAGCTTCAGCTTCTTCGGGGAGCGGGGGCAGCGCGTCGTGTTTGTGAACGGGTGAGCGGTGAGCAGTCGCGGAGGCGTGCTGTTGTGCTGTGGGGCCATGAGACTGCGGCGTAGTCTGCGGATATGCAGGCAGAGGCAGCTCGTCATCTTCCGGCGCAGACGTGCTCGCGAGGGCCGCGGGAGGCACTCCGTTCGAATCGTGAGTTGCGCCGGGTGCTAAGACGGCGGGCACCGGTGGCACTTCCGGGTATACGTAGCTAGAGGCCGGCCGGGTGAGCCGCTCGGTGGGCTTCCACTTTGATGCTCGACGCTGCAGCGGCGGCGTCTTCGCGTAGTAGGTCATCTCCAGGTACAGATCGCCGCGGTACGCGCCGTCCTCCATCTTCAGCGGGACCCAGTCTGACTCGGGCCACTGCGCGTGAGCAGCGTGGACTTCGGACGTAGCGGTAGAACTAGGCGAGACGCACCGTCGAATTCGCCTGTCTTCAGCGTTTCGGTTATGTCTACGGTCCCTCGGCCGACACACTCGTCTGCCCTGGGCTCCTTGGACCAGCAGGACACCTCGAGCGTCCGGGTTTCTTCGGCGACACGCTTCACAACTGAGAAGCGGAGCTCCTCGTCCCAGACGGGGTGCTGCCCGCCCTTGACGTCGATCTGCGTCTTCTTTGTCTCCTTGTGCAGCTGGATCTGCGCGTACGCATCTTGCTTGTAGAAGGTGTGCTTGTCCTTCAGGTTGCGCGCCTTGAGGACGACGACCACGAGCGTGCCGATCTCCCCGCTCATCGGTGTTGATTCTGCGAGCATCGTTAGCTCCGACGACCGAAAGGTGCGCAGTCCCGACTCATGCTCACGGCTGTCAGACTGCGCGTCGGCTTTGATGGTGAGCACGGCGTTGCGTACGTTGCGAGATGACTCGATCCGCGGTGGATGGGTGCGAGCTCGAGATGTCGATGAGAGACAGCGGGCTCAAGGCGGAGTGGATTGATGTGACGCTGCGAACACTCGGCACTTTGTATGGGAGCAGAGGCTGATCTTGGCAGTTGTTGTGCCTGTACCGCCTGCTTGCGTGTGGCGGTAAATGCCTGACGAAGGCTGAGTCTACCAAAGCACCGCCTACTGTCATCGAATTGGCCTGCTCGTCGCCGCCCACGATGACGACGTTGATGGGAGACTCGGTAGGCGAGCCGCCCGGAGCCGAGAGCGTCTTAGACGCGCGCGGAGGGAACGTCCGAAATTAATGTTGGGGGTTGGCTAAGTTTAGCGCAAAGGTGCGCCCGGACTCTCGCGCATGGTGGGTACAGAACGCACGTATTGCCGTTCCCCCTGCCGCACCGTACTCCGCCACATTTTGTTATCGTCTTTCTTCATATGGCCCGAATATATATACGCTCCCTCGTGGTGGGACCCTCCCCACCGCTGGACCTATCCCCCAGCCTCGCCCTCACCCCGCAGCGTCTTGATAGGACGACTAGACTGCCCCCTGGTCTCTCAATCACGCCGTGAGGTCCCCGTTCGTTGACTAATCCGAAGATGGCCGACGAAAAACTAGCGAAAGTGGACTCCAACGAGACCGACGTCGAAAAAGGGCCAGTTGATGATGGTAGCGTCAAGAAGACCTCCGCCGGCAACGCCAACACCCGCTCGACGCGCAAGGTCGAAATAGACACTGGCGAGGAGCTCATCAGGTTCCGTAGACACTGGTGGCAGATTTGGTGAGGGTTTCATTAGCATATACTCGAGAAACTGTTTTTGACGCGCAATAGGCTGCCAAAGGACCCTCCACCCCCTGCTCCTTCATCCTTGGACGACGCGTCCATCATCCCGGTTGTCTTTTCGTCTATCTTTGCTATTCTTTCGTACACATGGCTCAACCCTATCATGGTACGAGACTAGCACACGACCTCATAGAGCCACTCGCTAACAACTCGTTTAGAGCTTGGGCTACCAACGCACCCTACAGGCCACCGATCTCTGGAAAATGGACGAGAGCCGGGAAGCGGGCGTGCTCGGCGACAAACTGGACCAGGCATGGGCACGCCGCGTCAAGGCTGCGAACGAGTGGAACGCGCGCCTCGCCAACGGTGACATCAAACCCTCGCTGCTCAAACGCGCCAAATGGTCCGCCCAGGCGCTCCGTGGTAAGGGGACGTACGGAGAGCGCCGCGTGGCACTCGAGGAGCAATGGCGCACGGTCGGCGGCAGGAAGGAGCCCAGCCTCGCATGGGCACTCAACGACGTCTTTGGCCGTGACTTCTGGTTTGGCGGCGCGTTCAAGGTCATTGGCGATACCTCCCAGCTCATGGGCCCTGTTCTGGCGAAGGTGACGGTGCATTTCCCTTCTTAAGTGGGCCATGGCACTCACACAGAGAGGCAGGCGATCATCAATTTCGGGAAGGAGCACGCTGCGGCGCTCGAGGCTGGACAGACGCCCCCTCAGCTCGGGCGCGGTGTCGGCATGGCCATCGGATTATTCTGCATCACCGTGTCAGCCAGTGTCTGCACACACCAGGTTTGTTCCCCCATACCGCTACTTTGACTTACTCCAGGCTGACAAGTAAACGTAGTTCTTCTGGCGCTCTATGACCACCGGCATGTTCGCGCGCGCTGCGCTCATCAGTTCGATTTACAAGCGTGGCGTCAGTCTGACCGGCAAGGCTCGCACGACCCTCACCAACTCGGCCCTCGTGACCCACATCTCCACGGACGTGCGTATTTATTGCCTTTCCTTATCGTTGCGCCCGCGTGGTTGCTTACGGCCGTGCCAATAGGTTAGCAGAATAGATGCCTGCGCGCAGTGGTTCGTGAGTGTCGAGATGTCATTTTCCTCCGCATATTCCAGCTACTGACCGAATCGGCCGATGTCCCCGATGACTTCAGCATGCCGGTAAGTACCCGTTAGTTCTCACTGCTTGACGTACTGGGCTAACCGTGAATTTAGTGTGGACCGCGCCGATTCAAGTTACCATATGCCTCATCATTCTGCTCGTCCAGGTGAACCTCCTCAGCAACTTGTTTTTACTAACACGGCTAAACACCCGAGTCCCTCAGCTTGGTCCCTCGGCACTCGCGGGCTTCTCGCTCTTCCTCCTGATTATTCCGATCCAAGAGCGAGTCATGTCCTTCCAGTTCAGAGTCGGCAAGAAGTCGCTCAAGTGGACAGACAAGCGGGCGAAGATCATCCTTGAAGTTCTGGGTACGCAGATACAACTGGGCCTGACCAATATCCACTTACAAATAGCGATACAGGCGCAATGCGCGTGGTCAAGTATTTCTGCTACGAGCAGCCGTTCTTGAAGCGTAAGTATGGAAGACTACAATGATTTACCCCAGTCTGACAGCCGTCCGCAGGCATCTTCGAAGTTCGCCACGAAGAGCTCAAGGGCATCAAGAAGATCCAAGTTGCCCGCTCCGCAAAGTAAACCGCAATCACCTATCCTCCCTCCTCACCTACTAACCCATCTCCTTCTAGCGTCGCCGCCGCATACTCCGTCCCGGTACTCGCAGCCACGATCGCATTCGTAACCTACACCTCGACCTCGCACTCCTTCGACGTCGCGATCATCTTCTCCTCGCTCTCGCTCTTCCAGCTCCTCCGACAACCGCTCATGTTCCTCCCGCGCGCGCTCTCCGCCACCACCGACGCGCAGAACGCGCTCGCGCGCCTGCGCAAGGTCTTCGACGCGGAGACGGCCGACCCCGCGGACGCGATCATCGTCGACCGCGAGCAAGAACTGGCCGTGGACGTGAAGAATGCGACGTTCGAGTGGGAGGAGAGTGGGGCGCCGCCCGAGGCGGACGCGCGCAGGAAGAAGGGCGCGAAGGCCCCCGCCGCGCAGCAGGGGAGCGTGAGGGCTGCTGCGGCTCCGACGCCGAATGCGCCGTTCCGGGTGAGGGAGATCAGTATGGCTGTGCCAAGGGGTACGCTGGTGGCGGTTGTGGGTTCTGTCGGCAGGTGCGTCCAGGTTCATTTGCGGGCATTGGTGACCGGGTCGGTGCTAACTCTAAATTCTGATGTTACAGCGGAAAGGTAGTTACACATTGTGTAGGAATGTGTGCACATGTTACTGACGACTGAGCAGTCTAGCTTGCTTCAGGGTCTCATTGGGGAGATGCGGAAGATCGAGGGGCACGTCTCGTTCGGCGGGCGTGTCGCGTACTGCTCGCAGACGGCGTGGATCCAGAACGCCACCTTGGTATGCGTTGTTTGGGCTTGTGCTGGGGAGTGTAGCTGAAACGTTTGATGCAGCGGGAGAACGTTCTCTTCGGACAACCCTTCGATGAGGATCGGGTAAGCGTTCACTCGCCGGCCAGTAACGCCCGATCGTGATAGCTGACACCTCGCGTAGTACTGGAAGGCGGTGGAGAACTCTTGCTTGTTGCCGGACTTGCAGGTGCTCGCGGACGGTGACCTGACGGAGGCATGTCTTGCTTTGCCGCACGCGTCTGTAAACCCCTGCTGACTTAGGCCGTTGTGAACGTGTGCAGATCGGCGAGAAGGGAATCAACTTGAGTGGTGGGCAGAAGCAGCGTGTCAACATCGCTCGTGCCTTGTACTACAACGCCGACGTCGTCATCTTTGACGACCCCCTTTCTGCTGGTGCGTATGCATGTGTCAGAAACCACCCGCGCTCGACTGACGCAGACGGCGTACCAGTTGATGCCCATGTCGGGAAGGCGCTCTTCGCCGACGCCATATTGGGCGCCCTCCGGAATCAGGGTAAGACGGTCATCTTGGTGACCCACGCACTGCACTTCCTCTCCCAGTGCGACTACGTCTACACACTTGCGGTAAGCAGACACCTGGCTTTACGCGCAGAGATCTGATCCCTGTTTCCGCAGAATGGCCGCATCGCAGAGCAAGGCACGTACACCGAGCTCATGGGCCACGGCAAGGAGTTCGCCCGCCTCATGCAAGAGTTCGGCGGTGACAACAAGGAGGAAGAGGACGACGCGGAGGCAGCGGCAGCGGCCGAGGAGGATGTCACGGAGGCCGCCGCGAAGCTGGCCGTGCCCGGGGCCGTCGACGACGCGAAGACGAAGGCCGTGGCCGTCCAGAAGAAGGGCGCAGGCACAGGAAAGCTCGAGGGCAGGCTCATCGTACGGGAGAAGCGCACGACGGGTTCGGTCAGCTGGCGTGGTAAGCACTCCACGCACAGGATGAGATTCTTGGGGGTGGTTTGCTGATATTACTTGCTTGCTGTGAATAGTATATGGCGATTACCTCAGAGCGGCGCGGGCGTTCTTCACGGGCCCGATCCTCGTGGCGTGTATGTTCGCGATGCAGGGCAGCCAGATCATGAACAGCTACACGCTCATCTGGTGGCAGGCGAACACCTTCGACCGGCCGAACTCGTTTTACCAGATCCTGTACGCCTGCTTGGGTGTCTCCCAGGCGCTCTTCACCTTCGGCGTGTAAGTTCTTGCTTTTTTCCCACATCGTGAAGACGGTGCTTATGAGCACATCAAATAGTGGGATGGCCATGGACGAGATGGGATTCTTCGTATCCGAGAACTTGCACCACGACTCCATCCGCAACATCTTCTACGCGCCCATGTCATTCTTTGACACTACCGTATGTCTTTGTCTTGGAACTATGGTCAGACTTTACTAATGGCAATGGTAGCCGATGGGCCGCATTCTCAGCGTATTCGGCAAGGACATGGAAAGTACGTTGAGACACCAGCGTAGTAATGAATCGTTTGCTAACGTTAATGTACGCAGACATTGACAACCAGCTACCTGGTAAGATCGCGTTCGTCCATATCCACAGTTTGGCATTGCTGATCGCATTTACGTCGTGTGGATAGTGTCCATGCGCCTCTGTAAGTGCCACTGCTCATCCAGACGGGTGCTCAAAGTTGACAATAGTTACCTCCAGTCGCCCTCACCATTTCCAACGTCATCGGAAGCGTGATCATCATCACAGTCGTCGAACATTACTTTAGTAAGTCTCGCTCTTTATCTGCATGTAAACCACTGATCTGACGTGTGACCTAGTCATCGCGGCCCTGGCGATCTTCCTCGGATACAGCTACTTCGCCAGCTTCTACCGGGCTAGTGCGCGAGAGCTGAAGCGCATAGGTGAAGACAAACTCATCGCTCCAGCGAAGGAGATGTGGCTGATCGAAGCTGTAGATGCTATGCTGCGCTCGCTGCTGTATGCGCACTTCGCGGAGTCCCTATCTGGCCTTCCTACTATCCGCAGCTACGGAGAAGTGAACCGCTTCCTTCGGGACAACGAGTACTATGTGGACCTCGAAGACAGAGCAGCTTTCCTGACTGTGACGAACCAGCGGTACGCCAGCAGACTTAGATGTTCGAGATGCTCGTAGACCGATCTATTTGCTCATCCAGGTGGTTGGCTATTCGTCTGGACTTCCTCGGAGGCATCATGACTTTCGTTGTAAGTGCCCTTCTGCCAGGAGCGTTTTTTTAGAAGCTCAATATTCCGCAGGTTGCCATCCTTGCCGTATCGAATGCCTCTGGCATCAATCCGGCGCAGATCGGTCTTGTGCTGACCTACACTAGTGAGCATTTACGAGGTGCTGGGATCTTAACGACCACTGATGGCACCTTCTTCTAGCTTCCCTGACACAACTGTGTGGCCTGGTAACCAGGCAGGTGGGTATCTCAAAAACTTGAGCTATGTCTCACCGTGGCTGATTGTTGTGTGAAAACTAGTCTGCTGAGGTCGAGGTAAGCCGACGATGGCATCGAGAGTCATGCGATACGTTTCCTGACACGATATCTAGAACTACATGAGCTCGGTGGAGAGAAGTGCGTCTGCCTCGGTTCATGCAGTCGTAGTTTTTGCTAACGCCAGCTTAGTTGTCGAATACAGCCGAGAGGACAAGATCCCACAGGAGGCCGAGCACGAAATCGTCGAGAAGAAGCCTGCGCCAGAGTGGCCCGCGCACGGCAGCGTAGAGTTCAAGGATGTCGTTATGCAATATCGGCCTGGGCTGCCCTTCGTCCTCAAGGGCTTGTCTATGAAAGTCGACGGGGGAGAGAAGATCGGTGTTGTGGGCAGGTACGCCGGCAGCCGGTGCGAGTTCGGATTTGGGAGGCTGATTGCTTGTGTAGGACCGGAGCGGGGAAGTCTAGCTTGATGCTCGCGCTGTTCCGCATCATCGAGCTCACATCGGGCTCTATCACCATCGACGGGTCAGCTCTTCCTTACTATATTTAATGGCCTTTAGGTGCTGATTAGTTTGACCAGCATCGACATCTCGAAGATTGGGCTCAAGGACCTCCGCAGCAAGATCTCTATCATTCCACAAGATGTTCGTTGTTCAATGTTTTTCAAATGGTTCTTCGGTGCTAACACATCTTTTTGATAATGGTAGCCCCTCCTCTTCAGCGGTATGGAACATTCAGAAGCATCTCTAGTCTATATCTCATGTTATCATTCCAGGAACGATCCGGTCGAACCTCGATCCGTTCAACCTCTACGTGAGCCATAACTCTATTCACCATGCTTGCAAGCAACTACTCACACACTGCTCCTGCTAGACCGACGCGCAATTATGGGACGCCCTGCATCGTTCGTTCTTGGTCGAGTCGTCCAAGGCGGACGAAGCTGGAGTCTCTTACGACGGGACACACACCCCGACGTCGAGATTCAACCTCGACAGCGTGATCGAGAGCGAAGGTTCAAACCTGAGTGTGGGCGAGCGCAGTCTGCTCAGTCTTGCCCGAGCTTTGGTGAAGGATAGCCAAGTAGTCGGTACGTCATCGTTCTTCTTGCTATTTGTTCTGCGCTGACAATTACTCTAGTCCTCGACGAAGCGACGTGAGCTTGATGGTATCGATTGCATGATATGCCTCATGCTGATGGACTTCACATGCAGGGCATCCGTGGACCTGGAAACAGATGCGAAGATCCAACATACGATCCAGACGCAGTTCCGCCACAAGACGCTGCTGTGCATCGCCCGTGAGTAAAAGCATATTTATCGGAATTGTGAGCGAGTCACTCACTGCATCTCATCCAGACCGCTTGCGCACTATCATCTCATACGACCGCATCCTTGTGATGGACGATGGGAAGATTGCGGTAGGCACCCTTCCATCGCGGAGAGAGTTGGTCGAAGCTGATTAGCTCTGCAGGAATTCGACACGCCGCGGAACCTGTTCAACACACCGGGCGGCATCTTCCATGGCATGTGCGAGCGCAGCGGCATCACGCAGGAAGAAATCGACCGTTCGCGTTCCAGAGTTGTGTAGACACATTATATACAGTATAATCAGGATACGAGCGGGGTAGATATAGATACAACTGGGACGATAGCATGTCATAGATATCACGATAGCTAGTGACAACGGTACATTATCCAGTACAGGGTTGCGACGTAGTAATGCAAGAAATGTGTAAGAATTCTACTGCTGTGAAGGAGCGCCGTAGTCTGCGTTGAAGCGCATCTGGATGTCGGGGTCTTGCATAGCATCCATCCAGTTAAACCCTGAGGTCACTGCTGTCAGAACGTCTGCTCGCGCTGGTAAGGAGCACAACTGACCTGGCATGACCATGTTCGACCAGTTCGGATCCGTCAGCGTCTGCATCTCCTGGAGAAGCTCATGATCGAAGGGCAGCGGCGGACTGTATAGCTCCGCCGCGTTGATGGGCTGCCCCTGTTGCTCGGCATATCCGAGGTCGAGGCCATCGAACATCTGCGAGTCCCTGGGTTCCATCTGTCCGAACCGCTGCTCTTCCTTCACCCCGCTCTGTTGCGGGAGCGGAGGTGCGGGGACATGCACTGGGGTCGGCGGCATCGGAGAAGAGGACCCCGGGCGGCTGTCAGAAGATGGCGTCACGGGGGCGAGCGGCTTCATCGAGCGTTTCAGGGCGCTGGGAGAGTGGTCGACGTGCGCCAGTGGCGTCTCTAGCAGCCCCTTAAGGAAGCGAGAGTAGAGCTTCGGTCCGTGCCGGTCGTCGACCGCTACGTCCGGGGAGCCTAGGAAGTTCGCGACTTCTTCTACCATGGTGCGGATCTCGACCCGAGTGTCACGCGGGATGTGTTCCGCGTATCGTGGGTGCAAGGTCTATATGCATGTCAGTCTTTCGAACCGATAGCTTATGGCGGGTGATTTACCTTGATGAGGAATGCGCATGTGAAGGTTACGAACACTGACTCCGCATCGGGGCCATGTCTGAGGAACACTCCTAAGAAATCATGAGTATCATTCCAAGCGGAGGGGCGGCCTCCACGCACTAAGCTTTGGCGCACCAAGCTCGTCCAGGAGGGTGCGAATCAGACTTCTCGAGGCGCGCAGACACTACCAGCGACGTCAGTGTAAGTCTCAGTCATACGAGTCGGATCACTTACTCTCCAGAAGAACGCGTCGCTGAAGCCTGCGGATGTTTCTCGTCCGAACGTGTGTTGGAAAGCGAAGGAGAGTACCGTCATGCGGGCGTAGCTGTACGCGAGCTTGAGGAGGCTCGTGCGGACTTCGCACACGACACCCTCAAAGTTGGCCTCTTTGATGCGCGCAAGCCACTTCTCACCCAACTTCGCGAGCTTGTCGTCATACGTGCCAGCGATAGCGGTGATGTCAAGTGTCTATACCAGCCGTACATCTTAGCGATGCAACGAAGTGCGAAATGGTCAACCACGTACCTTGTTCAGACCGACAGGATGCTCCGGGTCGCTGAAGATCGCGTACCGGTACTCGGCAAGTACCTTGAGCTCCGCGTTATATGCGCACAGATGGATGTCGAATCCCGGGATGTTGTGCGGGGAGCACTTCCACCAGAACTCCGAGTGGCTCGCAACGTAGTCCGTATTGCTGATGATCGGCGCCTTCCCGTACTGCGAGCTCATGGAGCGGTCCAGGTTGAAGCAGTTCAGCCACGTTCGCGTTCGGTTGAGCATCTCGCGCGCGTGCTGCTCGTTTTGGGGCTCGACAGTATTTGGATGGTGGAGGTTCAGATCGGTGGCGATCCTTGTTGCGGGCGATTAGTACATTGCAAAGATGGCAAGCTCGAGAGATACCACATACCGTATCGCAAGGCCAAGATATACCCAGCAGCGGTCCTCCTCCCATTTTCTCGCCGGAACAGGATACAAGGCAAGAAGAATGTACGCCTGCACGGTCTCGACGCTCTTCTGGCCGCCGATGAGCGTTGACCCCGCGGCCAGACGCGCGCAATTCATCGCCTGATGATACAAATCTGGGCGTTCGGAGTAGAATCGTGAGGCGATTCCACAGACTGTGCAGCATGCTGATAAGCTTTGAGGCACTGACTATATGCGCGAAGCGACTCACCAACAGTAAACAAGAATGGGCTCCTCCAGTAGGTCCTCTGAGCAGTATACAACACAGGGTCTAGTAACGATACAGATGGGTTCATATAGTCGTGATATCTGCCGGAAGACGTGTTAACACAGAAGGCAGTATGTTACGGTAAACACACGCACATCTTAAACAGTTTCTCTACTTCCACAGGGCTCACGAGTCCGCTGCGTAGGATGTATGGCGCCTGATGATGTGGGTACATAATCGGGCGATCCGGACCGGGACCTAGATAGTTGACATGAGCGCGAAGCACATCCCCAACGCCCGAAGAGGACTCACTCGATGCACGGAAATAATCATCGTTCGCGACGCCAAAGTCGTTGTCGTCCGTCGTGCTAACGCTTCGGCTACGGCTAGACTTGCGGCTCCTGGACGCCCGCAAGCTGAGGTTTGCGAGCATTCCGAGGGGCGCAGCCTCGTTGGGCAAGATCGCGAGTTTGTCGCGTTGCCGGCTCTTCTTCCTGCGTGAGCCTTGTGTCGACGTCTCGTCTCTCCCCTGTGCGCTGCTGCTCTCGCCGAGCTGCTCCGGCAGACGTGTTCGCCCGCGGGAAGCGGGCCGCTCACCGTCAGGTTTCGCATCGACGTCTTCAACCTCGACGTGAATGTCGCCCTCCTCTTCATCCTCCGGTTCTCCCTCACCGCCCTCCTCGGCTTCGTCCGAAGAGCTGCTATCTTTCCAGCCGAGCACGTCCTCGCCCAGCAGGTCCTTCGTGACACCCGGTCCACCCATGTTGATGTACCCGCCGAACGCTTCGATCGACTCGCGCGCCTTCGCGATCCAGTCGAGTACGTCGGTCTTCGTGATCTGCTCTGGGACGGGCTCGGGCGTGCCGATATCCGACGCCGTGAGCTCGCTCGTCGTCGCGGACATCGTCGAGCGGTGGTCTGCTGACTCCGGCGACGGCGCGTTCTCGCCGCCCTGCGGCTTGGGGTTGCCGGCGCGCTTGTTAGCCTGCTCGAGCTGCTTCATCAACTCCTCAATCTTTGTCGCCTGCTCGCGGATTTGGCCGAGAAGAAGATCCCTCCTCCTATATGCGGGTAGCAAAGTAAGCAAACGAAAGCCATATTGAGAAATCGGAACAAAACGTACGGAGGAGCGCGACGTTTCTTGCGGCCTGGAATGATGCACTCGTGGTTGCCGTTCATACATCGCTTGCAGATGTCGGGGTTGGTTTTGAACTCACACTTGACCTAGTCCTTAAAGGTTACGACAGGAAACAGGGAAGACCTATATATATGCGCACCTTCAAGGACTTGCACCGCGCGCACGCTCCCAAACTGCGGAGCATCAAAATGCTGCAGACGCGCGAGCTAAGGGAGAACTCACGGCTTAGCGGGCTTCGCATCTTCCTTCGAATGCACCCCATTCTCCGAGGGGTCGTCTCCCTCCACGGACGACCCGTCGGCCTCAGCCTCGTCCAGCGCGCGCTGCCGCTTCGCCGCGTGGAGTGCCGCGGATGCATCCCCGAGCTGCATGTGCGCCTGCTCCCGGTACGGCGTCCCGGGCTGGACGGGCATGCCGTAACCCTGGCCCAGGCTCCCGAGCGGGAAATTCGGGGTGAGGGGCGTGCCCGCGTTCGATAAGATCGCGCGCGGGTGCATCTGCGCGTCTCCCTGGAAGGACCGGACGGTCGGGGTTATGCCAGAAGCTGAGCTCGAGCGGCCGTGCTGCCCACCCGCCATCCCATGGCCCTGTCCGGGGAGGTTCTGCGGCGAGAATGGGAAGGGGGAGGAGTCGCCGGTGTCGGTGTAGTACGGGGAGCTCGGAATGGACTGGTTGCTCCCGTCCCCGTAGGGCATGCCGGAGGAATGGAACTGCTGACCTTGCCTTGCCTGGGAGTAATTGGATCCTTGATGGTCGGAGTAGAACTGTCCGGCGCCATAGGTATGTTGCTCGCCGAACGACGGCTGCTGTTGTTGTTGGTGCTGCTGCTGTTGAAGGGGGTTCGGGAAGGTGAAGGCGTATTCGTTCTGCCCGCCGAACGGTCGCCCGTACTCCATCGAATACCCTGTGTTCGGCTGCGAGCGGCGGCGGTCCATCTGCGGCGGCGGTTGTGGCTGAAGGTCGCCCTGGAATATAGAGTAGCGGGTGGGATCGATGTCGTACTCGGTCTCGAGCTGCAAGGGCTGTGAAGGCGCCGCTTCGTGGTGCGTCTGCGGCCAGTCTACGTCTAGGAATTGGGGATGGGGAGGGTGGTGCGCCATGATGGGCTGCTTTGAGCGTTATGTAGGTTATGTGGAGGCCGAGGATCTACGCGGTGATGTGAGACGACCGACATTCCCGGGACAAATCCCCGACTGACCTCGAGGCCGATCGTGGGTAAGGTCGCTGACAAAAGTGTTGCTGTTCACAACGGCTAGCGTGATCTGCAAGCATGCCATCAGACAAGAACCTGAGTATACCAGCATACCCGGGGCGGAGGCACAGCACTCGCTTTAGCGGCAGACGGAGACGAACCTTCAATTCGTCCAATGGTTCCACAAGATGTGAGTAGTCCCACGTGCCGTGCACGGTGAAGCGTTCGTGGGGCCGTTTTTCCTCCGCTCTTCAAGTCTAGGGATGGAATAGACAGACAGCTAGAATGCAGGGGGTAGTAGTAGTGGTCGCGGCGCAAGGTAGGCTGGAAGGGAGGTTCTCGAGTTAACCCCGGCGCATCTGAGATTTCGAGATCGAAGTTCCCCTATGGTTGCTGGCGAGATGCCTGCGGTCACTATGACGGTGGGATTTGGAAGTGCTGAGCGAGGTGCAAGACGACGATCTATCAGCACAGGCTGAGGAGGCGGATAGCTGCGCCGCGAAAGGCTGGAGAAGATGATGAATCCGGGGAGAGAGCACTTGCGGGCATCGGGTGATATGCGATGACAAGCGCCCATATACAGCTCCTCTTGGCCAGGAACGCCCGCATGTGTCCACTGTACGTAAACAACGTCCATCTCGGTGCCTTCCCCTCTTCCCTTCAGAGCACTCTGGCATACTAGACATTGGCTCTCGGCGAAGCTCTCATCGGCGAGGATTTCGACATGCCCAATCTAGGCGCGCTCACTTTCGCGGAGGTCCACGGTATCCGATCGAACAGTGACCTCGAGTCAGTTAACAGCGGCCTTCATTACATATCTCCCAACGTGTACCTACAATAGGGGCAAGTATCTTGCCCGTTTTCAATCGAGGAGTACCTCTGCTGCGAGCATAGCCAGACTGCGCTGGTCGTCAACAGCTGCGCACAAGTGGACAACATTAACCTGGTGATATATCGCCTTCTGCACTTCTGTACCACTCTCTGACTCGTCATGACTGTATGCATTATAGCCGGTCGTCGCACGGACAGCCACCAGATACCACAGCAGCTGTAAAGAACTTCTGACGTGACGTCATCTGGACAAGGTACGCTATATCTTCCGATAAGACTGAACTTTGAAGCACTTCGCAGCCCATACGGTATACCGCACGCGTTGCATCCCACCGCCAACTAGGGCCATCTCCAAACACGGATAAGCAGAAGACCTCGACCACCATGCTCTCGTACTTCGTTTCTGGTTACCAGACGGTGCTCTCATGGGTGTTCGGCATCTCGGAGCAGCAAGACTCACAGCTGGTCAAGGTGTTCATTGTCGGTGCAACTGGTACGTATATCAATGCGACTGCCGAACCCGGATCTGACCTCTAGCATGCAGGATATGTCGGAGGCGCCGTCCTTGCCCTACTGCTAGCAGGCGAGAACGCAAAGCGCTTCGAAGTGACGGTTCTGTCGCGTAGCGCGGATAAGGCGAGGGCATTCGAGTCATTCGGGGTGAAGGCGATCGTTGGCTCGCTCGACGACCTGGTCACTCTCGAGGCGATCGCGGCTGAGTCTGACGTGGTCATTGAATGTGTACGCCTCTCCATTCGCCCTAGACCCCCTTGTCATACTGACGGGAGGAATTGACATGACTAGGCAGATGCAGACCATATAGCATCGACTAAGGCATTTCTGGCCGGTCTGAGAAGAAAGCACGAGGTGATGGGAACAGCCCCTATTCTCGTCCATACGGTATGCTTCTTGACATTGACACGGAACCATTGACTAAGTCATTCGTAACCTAGTCTGGGACAGGTGCGCCAACAATGCTACGCGTCTTGTGTCCTTATTAGATGTTGACTATGCTCATAGCGGTCATAAGCGACAATGCTGCTGGGATGTATGGCACCGACGTGGTCTACTCCGACGCCGATACCGAGCAACTGGAAGCCATCGCGCCAACGCAGCCGCATCGCAACGTCGATCTCACCGTTATAGCCGGCGACAAGGAAGGCACAGCACGTCCTGCAAATATATGTGTGCCATAGTTGACACGACAGCACTACAGGTTACGTCAAGACGTTCATCGTGCTCCCATCGACCATCTACGGGCTCGCCTCGGGGCCGCTCGTCGACGCTGGCATCGTGAACCCGCGCTCGATGCAGATCCCCGCGCTCATCGAAGCCAGCATGGATCGCCGACAGGCAGGGATGGTCGGGGAGGGCCGGAACTTCCATCCCAACGTGCACATCGATGACGGTTTGTTGCTTCCCAGCGTTTTCCCCGCCGCCACATGTCCATGCTAACCGCGGGCGTATTCTAGTGGCGCGGCTATACTGCACGATCATCGAGCGTGCACTCGCCGGCGACGACATCGGCCATGGAAGGGAAGGCTTCTATTTTGGCGAGAATGGCGAGCATACCATGCTCGACATCGCGCAAGCCATGGGCGCGGACCTCGAGGCAATGGGCCTTGCGGACACGGCGGATCCGTCGACGTTCAACAAGACCGAGCTGGATAAATACTTCGGTGGCGTGAGTGTGCAGCGATGGCATCGCACTGCAGCATGCGCGCATCTGGAACTGACCGGATCATTTTGCGACAGTCCGACAGTCTGGGAACGAACGTCCGCTGTCGCGCTGAACGCTCCCGGGGCATAGGCTGGAAGCCCGTGAAGACGTCCGAGGACATGCTGGCCAGCATCAAGCCCGAGATTGAGCATATCATTGCAGGGCGAAAGCTAAACTCTGGAGCGTGTTCTGGCACCGGCTCGCCCCGCTCGGGATGACGGAGGTGTGAGGTGCATGATGCCCCTCACGGGCGGTGCGAAGCAGATGTTCAATCAAGATGGAAGGCCGTCCTACATAGAAGCCGGATTTCGCATTAGCAGGTGGGTTGGTAGCATGCTGCTCATAGGTCAAAGTGGCACTGGTGGGAAGACTGTATGGGAAATCAGTAATACCTGTGGTCTTTAGGCCATTTTTGGACCAGCTCCAGATAGCATTTGCGGGCCTACTTACTACTCCAAATTGACAGGCAAGGGCCAAACGTCGGTGGTGCTGTGATCATCACGGTTGAGCGGCCGTAGGGCCGTGCCCGGTTTGATCATGGAACTGTCTCATAAGGTAAGCAGGCTCGTATCGAGCACATGGGCGACCTCGGGGCGCTTTCGTCATGGACAGGGCTGTCTACACGTCCGACGCGTATTTGAACGCGAAAAAGCAGCACAATTGCCGTGGAAGGCGGGCGCAGCAGAGGCAGGCGGCGTTCAGGCGTGGCGGGAAGAGTGGGCAGAGCGGGCCGGCAAAGATTAATATATATGGTCGCGAACGGGGCTTGATGCCGGCGCGGCTGTTTCCATTTCGATTGGGCGTCTGTTTCGGATCTGTTCACCCCGCTGGGGCGGCAAGCCATCTTCCAGCTCCCCTTCCACCACTCCGTCGACCAAGACGACGAGGAGACTCTGGCCGGCCTCGTACCTGTCTCCTCCTGCGGGCTGCCTTCCTCTGCCCCTCCTCCTCCTCTCGCCCCTCGAAGGTATGCACAATCCTCCCCGCACCTCCTTCGTTTCACTCGCCTGATTGCAACACATTACGTCTCGCTTCCAGCCCGTATTTCAATCTCTAATCACCGCCCTGCCTCTCGCAGGCGCGCTCCCTCGTCGCTCTTTTCTCTCATCCTCCTCCGTGTCACCTCCCCCTCTCCGCCATGCACATCGCTCGCCATGCCATAGCACGCCAGGCCACTTCGGTGGCGGGTCTCTCTGGGGCCGCCACAGTTGCTGCTACTGCTTCAGACTCTGCTCTGATATTCAACACCGATACCGCTGCCGCCACAGCTGCAGTGACCGCCCCTCCTCTTGCCAACGGCCAGACAATCACACTCACGTCCTCGACCTCCGCCAGCGCCACGCCCTCGCCGTTGAGCTCTGCAACCGCAAGCGCAGTGAACGCATCCAAATCATCACAGCTTCCCCTCGGCTCGATTATCGCGATATGTGTAGGAGCATTTATCGGCGTTCTCGCGGTCATATTCTTCATATACGCCTGGTTCCGGCGACGCACCGACAAGCTCTCCGCGTCGGCTCGCAGAAACGCGGAAGGTGCACAGCAGCAGCGCACACAGCCCAAGAACTTCAACCGGCTGGGCGACTCTGAGAAGCGCGCGGGTGGCAACCTCCCGCCACCCTCGCCAGGTACGCAGGACCCCCACGACTCGGACGAGAAGAATTTCTCGATGTTCAAGAAGTCCCCGAGCGTCCGCACCGCGTACACGACCAAGACGACGACGGACGAGGATCAGGTGATGGATCTGCCCCAGCTCGACTTCACAAAGTACCACCCCACGCTCGCGCAGGAGCTCTCGCTCGAGAACCCGGACAAGCCGTTCGCGAGACCCGGGCCCGGACGCCAGAACAGCGGTGTGTCGTGGGATGGCGAGACGCTCGGCGACGACTCCTTCCTCTCCATGCACTCGATGCGTGTCGACTCTGGCGCGATGTCCCCGACGATTGTCATGGCGAAGATGACGCCGCCTGCAACGACGTCTGCGATCCACAAGTGGGAGTCCGCCGAGGTACTCATCGCCGATGAGGATGCTGTTGCCCAGGAGCCGTCGCGCAACCCTTTCGCCGAGATGGCGGAGGAGCGTCGCGCACGAAACAACCCGTTCTTCAACGCGCAGGACATAAACCGGAACAGTAGGGCCATCCGCAGTCGGAGCAACAGTCGTGCCAGCCGGACTAGCCGCGCCCAGAGCATGGTCAGGCAGTCTACCAACCCGTTCATCGACCTCCATGAAGCCGTCCCCGTCTCCGCTATCGAAGCCGACACACCCGACACCCTGTACCCGACCTCCGGCCTGCCAAACAAGGCGTCTGTGCCCAGTGGCGCGTCCGCATCGGCCTTCGGCAACGACCGCGCGATGGCGTCGCTCATCGCTGCGCTCGACTTGACGAAGGAAGAGGTCGAGGAGCGCCTCCGCGTCGTCTCGATGCAGGGCTCCATGGTCTCCGCGTACTCAAACGACGAGTCGGACATCGCCACCGTGCGCGAGTTCCCCCTCCCGCCCGGCACCACCTCGCTCTCGCCCTGATCCGGCACCCCTCCCCCGCCCGCCTCTCCCGCCCTTCTTCTCGCGGGAGCCGTCCCGCCTTCCTGAGCTGAGCGCGTGCGCCGCCGTCCCTTCCTTGTCCGCGCTTGACGCCCGCGTTTGCCCTTCTTCCCCGCTCTTCGCTTCTCGAGTCTGGATGCACTCCCACCCCCCGGTTCGCCCCTCCTGATGTACGTGTACGTCGGCCACGACTTCTGCTTTCCTACGCCCGCCGCCCCCACGCGCGCCCCGTTTTCCCGCGCTGGCTGCCCCCGCACGCCCGAGCTGTGCATATTCCTCCCGGGGCGCGGCGGATGTACCCCCTTCGTCCGCGCGCCGCCGGTCGAGGCACAGACCGTTTCGTTACATGTTCATGTTCATGTTTCTGCACGCCGTATGTACCTCCCCCTCCTCGCTCCCCGGGCCCGTGCCCCGTCGTTACGTTACCCACCCGCAGGAGGGCCTGCCGTTCTCACCCTTCCCCCTCCTATGACAGGTCTTGGCTTTAGTGTACTACATACCGCTGATTTTATTTATAATTCCCGTCGCCGTTGAAGTTTCGTTAGTAGCGTTTTTGGCGAATACCATCTCGCTACTCAATCTCCGCAGCTCGCGACGCGAAGGGCGTTGTGCTTCCTTTGTGGGGCCTCGGAAGTGTCGTGATGATGATGGAAGTGCGAAGGGCTTCATGAATACACGGTAGAAGTTGGCTCCCAAGAATTCTTGCGATTTTTGATCTTCAAGATTTGATAGGCTTGATCTCGAGAAAAACGCAATTGGAGACCACCGGGAAAGTCCCAAGATCGACCATTCTTGAGATATTCCCAAGAGTTCGTCCCAAGAAATTGATGAGATCCACGGCACGTGGGCCGCCGCACAAATATATCGCTGCTGCCTGGCTGCCGGGTGCACACAATGCTAGGCGCATTCAGATAGACAGAACATAATGTATTGCACTATTTAATACAGGTAGAGTAC
>MNAD01000364.1:0-14050 GCA_001895945.1 Trametes pubescens | reverse complement strand
GTCCCAGGAAGGTTTCCTTGAGGGTAGCATGGACCTGAGTGGCAGTATCGGCCTGGCCGGTCTCAACCAAGCGGGTAGCATGGCGGATGTCGGTAGGGGAGAGGAGTGATGGGCGACCACCCTTGGACTTGTGGACTCCAGGGCAGTTGGCAGAGCGAATCTTGCTGATCTGGCTTCTGCTGACACCAGTTTTGGATTGTATAAGGGAGATGGAGAGCTTCTGGTTGCAGAGATGGATGATGTTGTTGACAGTGGCATCAGAGAGTGCTGGGGGCATGGTGGTAGCAGAAGTGAAGGAGTATTCCAGCAATGATGATGTGGCATCACCTCAGTAAACATTAGATAATGTATTCCCACAGTATCATGTGACATTCACAACACGCTTGGTGAAAAACGGCCCAGTTGTTCCCTGACAAACTGCCCATTACAAAACTGTTTCCAGAAGATGTGGGTAAAGAATATATCATAACTTGGGATTTTGGTCTCCGAATTTTATGAAACAAGTACCTACGAAAAGCCAAGACATATAGCTACTAAATGCAATTTGAATCGTGACATTCCGCCCAGTCGTTGCGGAGATATTAATCAAAAGGCGCCGGATGGCCATTTCTGGAAACAGTTTTGTAAGGCACTGTACGATCATCTCATCATATTGACCGCCATGGTGCATGCACCGGACTGCCTCGCGCCTTCCCCCAGGACTCACCGATCAAGAACCAGTGCACACCTGGCAGCGCATGCGCCATATACAACTGCATTATATGCCAGGCTGTGACTGCGTTGATCGGTTCTCTATGCACGAGTTTGCACCACGCCAGCTATTGGTGTCTACGCTTCTCATCTTCCGCCGGCGGCGACCACGTATCACGCTGCATCGCTGAGCGTCCTGAATGCCACGCTCGGCGGACGTATGCACGCAGCCATACCGTTCGCGCGCCCGTGCTTCTCCCAGGCTTCTCCGGGCGTGCAGCACCATCTGCTCAACTGTTGGAAGTGCGGTGAGTGCTGTATCATGGCGGCTTGGACGGCGGAGTGATGTTGCTGATATCTGTGTGTGTTCTGATACGGCAGTGGGCTGGAAGGGTGCATCGGACGCGCGGTACAAGTGCCAGCAACGACTTGATGCATAGCCAGACATCTACAAGCTGTTGGCGCTCCGTCACTCTTACTGCTATAGGCTGAGGCCTGGACACTTACTTACGTATACCGTCTGCCGCCGAACTGCTCGGGAGGCCCGGGGATCCATCCTAAATGATAAGTCACCATGGACGTTGATGATATAAATGCTCAGGGGCCATAAGTTAGGAGAGTTGCCGGTAATTGCACGCGAACCGATATAGCTTTCGGAACTTGCATGCTCAGTGAATCTGGCATATGGGCCCGAATCGTCGCCTTTCTGGGGTTAGTGTAACGTGCTCCCAGCATACACGGGTATGATGCAAAGTACTCATATTATCACTTAGTACTGAATGTCGACGTTGAACTGCCGAGGTGCACTCTCCGGGGTACTGGTGGAGTAAGTAGTGTTCGAACTTTGAGGCAGCGTCTGTACATGATCGTATTCCAATCATGTAAGCTTACAGTTTGGCATGTCCGTTTCACGATTTGATACTCACACGCACAGGGACCACAAGTTCAGCCGAAGACTCCGCCTTCTTGCTTCAATATCACGGCGCCCTTGCACTTCGCACCTGTGGAACGGGGCCATGACAAAGTGGAACAGCCTATCAGATGGAAGACCACCTTCTCTTCAATCACAGCGAAAGGGCGGCTCCGTGTACGGTGTGAGTCGTTGCAGACAGTTCCACGGCGAACATTAACTGAACGCGTTAACTAAGGCACAGATTGGCACTGCTGACACCGCGTGCGCATCTTTGGCCGGCACTCAAATAAGTGCTAGGCTTCCTCCTTCTGCATCCATGTGCTTTGGAACGAGATGCCGATGCAATGGTGCATCTGTACTCAGAACACCGCATTTGACACTCGTGCCAGGTGTGCGGTCGACACGGTCTCCATCATGATCCTTCTCCGCACTAGATGCTACAGGAAGCCAACATGATCACGAAGTGCCGCTGGTTACCAGAGGCCCAGTGATTGAACTTGCTCCTCCCGTTGCGGCGTCCTTATGTAACCCCAGCGCGCGAGGCAAACACTAACACTTACGTGCGCAGGGCACACCTAGTATTGTCCCCGTCTGCATCCCACGCACTCCCACTGTGCAAAGGCACAACTCCTGGAGACATGCAGCGACTATGGCCAACACCACAGACACTGGCGCTGCGGCCGCAGCCGCATCAGCCCTCCAGCAACTCCTCGAGCTACACAACGACGCACAGGTTGTCGCATGTTGTGCTGGTAAGTACCGCTTGTCAGCTTGACTGAGGATTACATGCGTAGCTGATCTACTATGGGGCTTGCTAGTGGGCGCATACTCGTGGTTTATGCTTGACTTCAGTGAGTGTCTTCATACATACCCTGCTCATCCAGATCTTGGAATGAACTACGCTGAGCTTTGTGGATTTACAATAGTTATGGTGTTGCCCACCGAAGTACGTACCAGTGCACATAGCGATTATACTCCCAGTGGCGACTAAGCAGGCTTCTGCTATCTTCACACAACATTCCAGATCCGCTTCGTGTGGGTGAGTTGAAGGTATTCCAAAATGTGTAGAACTGGCAGCAGAACTCATCGGATATATAGGCCACAAAGTGGAACCTGTCAAAACTGCTTTTTGCATGGGTAAGCATCCATCCTGACTCGGGGCGGGATGGGGTTATTTCACAGACCGACAGGTTCGCATTTTCGGCCTTGTTCTCCTCACCGTGAACCTGGCGGTCACTATGACTGGCGGCCATTCAGTAAAGGTGTGTTACAGATACTATATGATGTCGCCTCGAGATTATGTGTTCAAGTTCTGACCACAAGGCTCTAGTTGTGAGCTTTCCTCTACACATTTGTCTGATTTGTGCCCATAAGGCCTCATTTGCAAACAAATAGTTGCGAGTTCTACTTTTTTTGGGAGGGAACAGCCGGCTCACTCATGCTGCACTCCGTCGAGGGTACGTCTTTCCCGCCTTGTCCCTACTAGGACCGTGATATCTGATATATATAATCCGGGAAGTCATCCTGCAGCTCCGGATATACGCCATGTATAACAAAAACAAGTGGCTCGCAATGCTTAACACCGCCTTCTTCTTTGCCGAGATCACGGTCATGCTGGTCGTTTACAACTACGGCATCTCTATCGGCACCAGTGTGTTACCTCCCCCTCTTTCTCGCATCGCGCGAATGACTGACAGCAGTACCCAGCACTGGCGACACCCGAGGGTCTGACCGGCTGCTACGGGATCACAACAAGCTACCTGTTCTCCATCTGGATCCCCGGGCTGGTCTTCGAGATGTGGCTCGTCCTGCTCGCCATCTACAAGGCCATCGAACGCTCCCACTCCGGCGTCATCGTTGATGGCCAGCGGCTCGACCTACTCTCGCTGCTCATCCGCGACAAGTGCGTATCCTCGTGCTTTCGTGACATGCAAAACGCGCGCTGATGCTTGAATTTGGAAACTGCCGCGCGCGTCCGACACAGCGTCATCTACTTCGTGGTGTAAGTCCAGAGCCCAAGATAAGAGCCTCCGCACGCCCTGACATGCTACTAACGCCCGTGTCGCTTCGGTCTTATAGGATCGCTTTGGGCCTGCTCACAAACACCATCATGTGGCTCGCCGCGCCCGATGGGCTCGCCGCCTCTGCTGTCTCATACGTGCCCCCATCTGGCAGTCTCGTCGCATCCCACCGCGCCGTCCTCAAGCTCATCCACGCTCTCATTCCCGCACAGGATGTCCCACGCGTCCATGATTGTCTCCGGCACCCGGCTGCTGCTCAACCTCTTTGAGGCCTTCCACCACCGCGTTCGGCACTCGCGTGGCGCGACCACGACCAGCAGCGGCGCGTACGACAGCCGCGCGACTGAGGACGTGTCGACGCTCCCCACGTTCCGCGCCGCCAAGCGTGACCTCTCGTCCCGCCGCTCCGACTGGGCGGACACCATGGTGCTCACCGGCATGGACGGGTCAGATGCGACGGACTCAGCCGGCAGCGCGGACGTGCTGGACGTGGAAGTGGATGGGGGCGCCGCGCGCGAGGTGTACCGGTTGGAGAACTTGTATGGCCCGCGCGACGTCGTGAGCGGTCGGGGCCAGGACTAGGCGCCCTGACCTGGGTTACTTTGGGCTGATTGGTATGTAATGTGTATGCTCGGATTCGGATACTACGCGCCAGGGGCCATTACGAGTTTGTGCGCTGCTCCAGCCTGGATGTCAGTGCCGGCCCTGTCGAAGGAGGAGCCCCTACATTCCACCCAGATCCCCCAGGCCTAATCCGGACAAAATTTGGATTTTGGAAGGCCCTATGCCTCATGTAATCCGGACAAAATCCGGCCAAAATTTGGCTATGCCTGGTGCCAAAGTCCGGACCCAAACCCACCCGAACGGTCACGGCCTGAGCCCCATCCGGACATTCTGGCATGGGAGTCATGGCAAAAGGGTTTTCGTCGGGTCGAGGGCTTGAGCGCGCGCCCCGGACGGCTTAGACGCCCTGAAGCCCTGAGGACTTTCGGGGACAAAATCGTCCAAAACTCTCGAAGGCCTCAGGTAATCCGGACATTTTTCAGCGCCTAATAGGCCTGATCCTGCAGACAGACATGTCCAGATTTGAAAAATCTGGATGGGGCATTTTGGTGGGTTGCCGGGGGTCCTTGTAAAGTGCTATGAGCAAACATATACTATCGGCACCGTTCGTGCCAACAATCCGGCGCCCGACTGTTGGTGAGAACAGGCATTCGTCGTCGTCGACTTACAATTGACACCTGCTATGATAATGGATCTATATCCTTCGCTGCTCCCTCCCTTTAGAAGGGCACTGGACAAGCCGCCAGAGGATACATTCTGTAAGGATGCTATCATTGATAGCTAGACTCAGTCACAGGAGAAAATCATGAATCAGCTCGCAGAATCCGAGTGAGTGAGTGTAGTTGAGTGTATAGAGCGCGGCCTCTGACAGCTGCCGCAGCTTTGAAGCTTTGCTATGGGCGCTTCCGCACCTTTCCGCGCTCTCCTAGGCTCTCCTCCGGACCTGATCCCGTTCTTATTCTCCCATAGCTCGTTCGTGAAAATGCCAGACATCCCAGTCGGTGCACAGATTTTCGACCTCGCTTTCCACCCAAATCGTCCTATAGTCTATACTGGGCTGCTCACGGGCCACATCAAGGCCTTCGGGTACGACGAACAGGGCAACCACGAAGCGAAGTTTTCCCTCCGGCCATCCAAGAAGTCATGCAGAGCACTCGCGCTCAGCATGGACGGCGACCAGCTGTGGGCAGCGGGGAAAGCGAAGGCCATCCAGTGCGTGCTATCACTTTTGGAGGAGCGGACGGGGCGCGCGACTTACATCCGGCGCGGTACCGCAGCACCATCGACGTAGGCACGGGCGAGGTGGTCGACACCCGCGCGGGCGCGCACGAGTGAGCATTCGCGCAGGCTCGGGGCTGCGACCGGCTCGCTGACCTGGGCAGTGGCTGGAAGTGCGCCGATCAACCGCATGAAGCGTCTGCTCCCTAACCTGCTCGCGTCCGGGGACGACGACGGGGTCATCAAGGTGCGTTCGCTGTGAGTGCGCGCGGCATCTTATGAAATGTGCTCAACACCGCGCGTGTGGAAGCTCTGGGACCCGCGAAAGCCAGACGCGGTGCGACAGTACACCCATCACTTCGACTTCATCTCGGATTTCATGTGGCTGGATGACAAGAAACAACTTGTCGCGACGAGGTGCGTAATCTGCGCGCAAAACGTTCACGTCTCTCCTTACGCTCCTCGCAGCGGAGACGGGTCGTTGTCGGTCATGGACGTGCGGTCCAAAAAGGTGGAACCCTTCGCACAGTCAGAAGACCAGGAGGACGAGCTCCTCTCCATAATACCTATAAAAGGGTATGTTCTTCCCTTTTCCACGTCTCGCGACCGCGCTTTAATATACACCTCACAGCGGACAAAAGGTCGTGGTCGGAACCCAGCTCGGGATCCTCTCAATATTCAACCGCAAAAGCGGCTGGGGCGACTGCGTAGACCGCATTCCAGGGTAAGTCGCCCTCCCCCTTCCTGTATCCCACGCCCGCTCACCCTACCCTATGCGCGCGGCAGACACCCGCAGTCAATCGACGCGCTCTGCGCGATCCCGTCGCACTACCCTAACGCGCACTCGACGATCCTCACCGGGTCGTCGGACGGGCTCTTGCGCGCGGTGCAGCTGCTGCCGACGAAGCTGCTCGGGGTCGTCGCGGACCACGGCGAGTTCCCGATCGAGCGCATCGCGGTCGACATGGGCGGCGAGGGCCGCTGGGTCGGCAGCGCGGGCCACGAGGAGATGCTCAAGCTGACGGATCTGAAGGAGGTGTTCGAGGACGACGACAAGGAGGGCAGCGATGGGGAGGCACAGTCCGATGAGGAGGGCGCCGGCGCGGTCGGTGAGGGCCCGGGCTCGGACGAAGAGGAAGAGGAAGACAAGGCGGCGGGAGTCGAAGCGGAGGTCTCTGCGGAGCCGGAGGGCGAGGACGACGAGGGCGAGGAAGCACAGGAGGCGTCGGGCGGCGAAGAAGAGCCTGTCGAGCAGCCCAGGCAGCGGAAACGGAAGAAAGAGCAGGATCCGTTGAACATGGCGAAGCGCAAGAAGGGCAAGAACACCGTAGAGGCGGAACCTACTTTCTTTGCCGACTTGTAGCCGTTTTGAGTCCATCACACATCTGTGTATCTTTCTTGGAGAGTCCAGTAAGATCCAACTTCAGGTATGCTAATGCTACAAATGTCCCGGAGAGGGCAGAGCAGCATGCCGACTCAAGCCGGGTTGGAGAACTGCACGCCCTGCGCAAGGGGCGCGGCATCCGAGAAGTTGAGCGTGCACGCGCTCCAGCGGACGTACTGCTTCCACGCGTCGCCGCCAGACTCGCGACCCCTGTTAACATGGTTAGTATGCTGAAAAGAGCGAGATGTGAACCCCGGAAAATGACATACCAGCCTGTGCTCTGAACGGAATCCAACAGTAAGTCGGCTTAAAGTAAATAACGATTGGGAAGGAGACACACCTTGTTTCCGCCGAATGCAGCACCGATCTCAGCGCCACTCGTACCCACGTTGACCTTTGAAACACTGTCAGCCTGCCCATCCACGCAGCGATACAGGGGTGCTCACGTTGACGATGCCTGCGTCGGAACCTGCAGGCCCGATCCACTTCCCAACGTTGCGGATATCGCGCGTCCACAAGCTGCTGCTCAGGCCCTGCACAACCATCATCGTCAGAATCGCGTGCCATGAATTCTAGCCACAGCACGTACCTGCGGCACGCCGTTGTTCCACTCGATCGCCTGCTCAATCTCGTCAAACACGCCCACACACAGCACCGGCGCGAACGTCTCCGTGCTCCACACCGGGTCCTTCACGTCCACCGCCTGCGGGATCGCGATCGTCGGCATCACGAAGTTGCCCCCGTTGAGCGGCGCGGGCAGCTCGCGGTACGCTGCGCCGCCCGTGAGGATCTCCGCGCCCGTCTTCTGCAGGCGCTCGACCGCGTTGTGGTAGATATCCACCGCGGCGCGCGTGTGCAGCGGTCCGAGGAGCGTGGCGGGGTCGAGCGGATCGCCCGGGCGCACGGACTGGTAGAGCGACTCGAGCCGCGAGAGGAAGGCCTGCACGATCGAGCTGTGCAGGTAGAGCCGCCGCGTGGACGTGCAGCGCTGGCCTGCGGTGCCGATTGCCCCGAAGAACACGGACGGCACGACCATGTCGAGGTCTGCGTCGGGCATGACGACCGCGGCTACGCGCAGCGTGTCAGTGTTACATAGGGAATCGACGGGAACACTCAGAGCCCACCGTTGTTCCCCCCGAGTTCGAGCAGGACCTTGCCAAAGCGCGACTGGACAGTGGAGCCGACCTGGCGGCCGACGGCCTCGCTGCCGGTGAAGGACACCATGTCGACGTGCTTGCTCTCCACGATGCCGACGCCGACGTCCTTGCCGCCCGTCACCAGGCCCGCAACTGCGCCTGGTACGCCGTTGCGCTCTAGGACACCGGCCACGATCTTCGTGACTGCGATGGCGCAGAGCGAGGTGCTGGGCGAGGGCTTCCAGAGCGTGGCGTTACCAGCCGCGAGCGAGAGCGCGAGATTCCTGCGTATATGCGTGTCAAAAGGCTGTCGAGGGTAGAATCTCCGTGAGCATACCAGCCGTATACGGCCACGGGGAAGTTGAACGCGGACAAAACTGCGACTACACCCAGAGGGTTGGGAACTACTGTCGTGTTAGTGCCTGTGCGGAACATGTCTTGCTGGAAGAACGAACCTTCGAGGATCGAGTGTCCCGGCCGCTCCGACGCTACGACGCGACCATTCATCATCCTCGATAGTCCGACAGCGTAGTCTGCCTATAGACACGTCAATGACGCCTGTAATCACAGGGCAGCGCTGGGACACTCACAATGTCTACGAACTCTTGGACTTCACCGACACCCTCAGTACGGATTTTGCCCATCTCAAGAGTAATCAGTGCACCCAGTGCATCTCGCTGCAGCAACGTAAACCTCCCAGCCGTATGGTGCTAGGGCCGTAGCACGGACCTTGGCTGCAAGCGCTTCCCTAATCTGCCTCAGTATTTCACCGCGTTTCGGTGCGGGGACATTGCGGAAGACTTGGTAAGCCTCCCGAGAGCGTTCAAGAGCTCTTTGCAATTCAGCTGGGGTGGCCTATTGTACACACGAGTCAGACACGCAAGCGAAAGGCCATTTGCCGTTTGGTGGATGCGGGGAATGTTGTGCCACAAGCGCGTCGCCGGGCGTCGGGCATGGCACGACAAGTGAGCATTCACTGAATGGGCACGCACCGACTGGACCCTTGCCAAAACTTCCCCGGTTGCTGGGCATGCGCTCTGCAGAACTTCGCCTGAGCCATGCCATTCGCCGTCGTACACGCCGGAGAGCTCTCTTCCAGAATGGAGGTCCAGCGCAAACAGCACCGCAGAGGCACGCGACGACAACGCGCGCGACAGAGGTGCCCGCCGCAGAGTTGTGAGAGCGCGCCTTGAGATCATGGTGGTCTATGGAGAGACCTGGTGAGCGCACGCTGCACCCCGACGTCTGTCTACGCGCGGGCGGTGACATGATCCGTCCCGAGCGCTTTACCCGACGAGCGGGTGTCTCGCCAAGTCCGTCCACGCGCTACCAGAGATGTGGATGTGAACGTCCGTCCTGTTGTGGTGCGTCGGCGACGAGCGTTGAAGCAAAGAGACGACCGTGGAGGTGAGGCTCATCGTGAGAGCGAATGAGAGAAAGAAAGAAAGAGAGGAAGCGCAGCGCTTGCATAGCCGCCTACTCCCTTGCTACATACCTCCACCACTTGGACCGCTTGTCCGCTCTATTCAAGCCGTCCTTGTTCTCTCTATCATACGGAGACCACGAATTGATCAGGTCCACAGACATGCCTCACGCTACTGAGTGCGTTAAATCATCACTTAAGGCGGCAGGGCTCACAAGTCGCCGTCTGCCGCACCGCGGCTTGGAGAACCTACACGACGACGTCTTCAATACCATTCTTGGGACGCTGCTAAGCAACCCCACGAAAAATGCAATTAAGAACCTATCCTGCGTATCCCGCGGCCTCCGCAACTTATGTTTGCCAGTATTGTTCCATGACTGCGTTATCACTACCAACACCACCCACAACCGGTATCTACCCCCAGCCTATGTCCGCCCTTACATCCTGTACGTGCTCCTTTTCACTTCGAACCCATTCCCCGCTCATTAACCTTGATAGACATGTGATCTACATCCAGAGATACTGGCTGCCAGGATGGGACGACAAGTTCGGCTTCGAGTTACCGCACCTACCCAACGTTCACATCGTCACTTTTCGCTCAGTCGACTGCGGCGTTCCCTGGTCCATCATCGCGGCTTGTCTGGCAATACCACACATCACATCCATTCGATTCCAAAGTAACGCTGTGTGGACCAACACCCAGCCGTTTTCCGAAGCAGAAGTCGCGCAGGTTTCGAACAGACTCACTGCCTTGTCCTATACTCCTTACACCTGAAGGGAATCCGCGAGTGCGCTTGAGCAGTCCGACCTTGCTTCAGAGTATGCTCTCGAGGCGGCGTGTCTATCGGGACTGCTCTTCGGCATGACGGCTACTGCGGAGTCGCTCACCCTCCCCTTCGAGACTGCTCCCGTTGCGCGGATGTCGGAGTCCCACTGGCCGCATCTTCAAGCGTTGTCGTTGTACGGGCGGGCTGTGGATGATACGCCTCGGGTCATTCTGTCCTCCCTTGTGGGTGGCATGCCCTCCCTCCAACGTTTATCCTTCAATGTAGCCGCGTCATCGAGTTCACGCGACAGAGGCGAACAAAGCAACTCATCCCCTTCATCCACCGTGCTCCACCTCAGATCTCTCACTATCGCCTATCCCAATCCTGACGATGCCATCTTCTCCATGATAGGCGCAACCCTCAAGCACCTGTCCCTCCGCGATTGGCCCCGATACTACTACCGCCTCTACTGCCCCGGCGATGCTGTGTGGGACACGCCGATCTTGTCGTCGTCGTCTTGCCTAAAGATCCTCAGACGTCTGAACTTAACGCGTCTGCAGGATCTGGAGCTCGTATACCAAGCCGACAACGCGGAGGAAGAACTCCTCCTCTATCTCTCCTCGGAAGTGCCGTCTCTTGCTCACCTAGAGATCCATCGTTATCAGCAGAGCGGGGATAGCCTTGTGCCATACGTAAGTCCACACAAATGTCTGCGAACGCATCCTCACTTGACATGGAACACAGGGGCGCATCGCGGAGATCCTGACTGGTTTGCGTTCGCTGCACACACTCCATCTCAACCTCAACTTCGACGAGACATGCGGGCTGTACTGTTATAAGCCTCACCTCCGCGACAGCTGGCGCCAGAAGCTCGAGGCAATCGGTTACGAGATCCTGCAAATCATGCAGAATGGTCCCGAGCTTGCGTTCATCGCGCTCTTGCACCATCGGCAGGTCAACAGTCAATGGGTCGAATTCTATCCTAGCTGGCATGCCAAGGGATTGCACGTGGACTGGGACGATGCGGGTCTGCGTGGGTATGCAATACACACCCCTTTTTCCTCATTTTACCGTTAACCATGATTGCTACAGGGATTCGGAACCGCTGCCATATGTGCCCTTTATCTGCCGATAGCTAGGACGTTGTGGGTCCGCGCGGGTGGGTTATTCGTTTGCCTCTTGTTGTTCTTGCCCTGGCCGCCTTTCTGAGGGATTCGGAGCCGTTGCGATACGTGCCCCCTTGAGGCGCTCCTTGTGACCATGAAGCGATTAAGCCGGGATCGTCGTTCGAACGTCCGACATCCCGTGCTTTTGAATACTACCCACGCAGACAATAAGTTGTCGCACAACGTGGGTTCGTCCAATCGAATGGTTTCGACATTCGTTCAGAACGCGCTAGGGTTCTGACGGACTTGTTCTATCTGTTCCATCTGCTATTTGGGGCTGTTTTGCCCTGTGTATATATCCGGCAGCCGTACGAAGTCGTGCGAGCGGCGCATGTCTGCACCTGCTCGAAGCGGACATGCTTTTGTCTATGGGCTGGTCCTCGTGTCGCTGGCAGGGTCATGCATCCCAACGCTTCTCACACTCCATGTTATCGGATCCCGCATCGCGAGGCCAGTATTGTTATGGGTTTCGACTGCGCAACTACAAGTTTTGCTATAAAGGTTGCCTCGAAGCGGGCGCTACAAAATCCCATCCATCGCAAAGTACTCACAACACTTCATCGCCGCTCGATTAACGAGAGCACAGCTTCCACTCCGATCATAGCATGGAGCACTCGGCTGAGCCTTCTGCTATGTTCCTCCTTATGGCGCCACACATGCTCAACGATTTTTGCGCGGGTATGAAGGTAAGCTTGTGCGGTGGAATTACGGCAACATTGATTCACAAACACCGTTTCTCACCATACTGCTCCCCATCAGGCTTGCGCTACGAGGAACAACATTCGCGCTTTTCCCGGGGCGCCGCATGGTTACTACATCGATGAGCAAACCGGCGAGCTCTTCGACTTCTCCGTCGGCGACGACGTTGGGGCCGCACGCCCCAAGCTGCAAGCGGCGCGGCGCGGTCTGAAGCAGGCGCCTCGGAATGCGATCAACGCCGCCAACGCGAAATCCACCGTGATACCATATCTGTACAACATGCAAATTGTACGACACCGCAAATCAAAAGCGGGGATCCTCTTGCTGACAAGTATGTAGGAATTCAGGTTGCCGCAGAACCTCGAGCTCAATGTCAAATATTTCATCTTTGGCATCGACGCTTGTGAGCGTTTCGGTATCTCCTCGCACGTACTATGATGACTAATTTGGGGTCTGCGCGAACGTAGGCACGGACAGGCTGTGAGTCAACATATCGGTGGAAACGTTGCACCGAGTCTAACAATTACGCAATTTTCAACTAGATGGTTCTACGGCGACCACTACCGAAGCATCACCGCGTCATGGACTAGCGGTCGTACTGAGGAATGGCCTCCAGTCACAATACTGAATGCGCCGCCGTGGGACAGCCGTGATACCGTCATAAGGTGCAGCGAAATATTCCACCCGTATAACGACGAGTGCGCCCCAAGAGCGGAATTGAGAGAAGATGCCATCCGATATGGCGATGGAAGCGGTGTCTGTAAGTACGCCTCGCAGCAACCTGTCAGTTATTTTACAACCGTGCACAGTCATCCGCAACTACGACGGGACGCTTCCAGCCGTGGTAAGTTCTTGGGACTGGAACGCCAAGAAAAACAGAACGTTCGAGCTGGAAGTGGCCCATACGATTGCGTACGCAGCCAATGACCAGATGGTATATTTGCCCTACGACGGCATCCTCGGTCTTGGCATTATAAGGTGGGCCTTTTATGCATATGCGTTGCAGTCACACCACTGATCGATATTTTCTTTTCGCCCGGCATTCTGTCTATCGCCTTCAACGCCTCCTCTAACCTCCGCACGCCCACTGTGTCAAGACTCGATGCCGGGGCTCCAGTGCAAAGTCGCCGACTCGCCAGAGCGATGCCTACTCATTCTAGTATCCTGCAGCCGTCGATGTTTACCGTTGGGCTGCGCCATCCCGCACATGCCAATATTTCGACGACAATCGCTGATGCAACGTACGTGATTTTTTAATGTCCATATACGTCGTCCCACTCAATCAGTCATGCTCATCTATGTTTAGGGATCCCTTCATCATCTTTGGTCCCGAATTTCCTGGACAGGCGACCGTCCAATGGACCCCAAGGATATATGTGTATCGGGGGCCGGACCCCGACACAAAATGGCGTCTTCATCTAGAGTCGATAACTCTTCTGGTGCCCAAAGCAGGCGTCAACATCAAATACGACTCAGAAGAAGGACATGACGCGCTCGCTATACAAACCAATATCTCGGTCGTCATGGATATGGGTCAGGCCCGACTCGCCCACTCTCGGCGCGGCCGCGCACAAAACTCATGCCAAGTTATCAGCTTCCAGTCTCTCGTTATTCCCGGACGACGTCGTCAAACAGATCAAGAACACATGGCTCAAGAATGACCCCTCAAATCCTGCACGCCGACCCTACTGCGGACCCGAGAGGGATAACCTCGAAGCTTGCGATGTTATGTTCTCGTTCGTCAGCGGATCCGAACGAGTGAAGTTTCGATGTGGCGCGGCCGAATTCCTCGCTACCCCATGGGACTTCTCGGGCTTCCACGCGCATATCGCACCAACGCTACCAGCCCAGCCAAAGGCGAATCACGGCGAATATAAGGAATGTCCTATCGCAAGTGTGTTCGCGGCCCAGGCCACCAGCACTCAATCATCGACAGAATATGTGCTGGGCATGGTGAGCGCCGCTGCGACAGTGACAAGGGCCTTACTGATATGCTTATGTCGGTTCGTGTTAAACTCACGTATGGGGGGCGCAATCCGTAGCCCCTTGTCCCTCAGGTACTCTGGTCC
>MNAD01000362.1:0-21667 GCA_001895945.1 Trametes pubescens | reverse complement strand
CAGGTCTGCTGCTTCAGCCACAGACTTTTTCCACATCATCTGGGCAATGCCCCAGCTACTATCATGTAGGTTTGAAACTGAACATGACTTCACACTAGCTGCTGCATCATTGGACCGCCTGGAGAAGACAGCATTGAAGATAAAGCCCAGGCTGCACCTAAAAGCTTTGGTACTTGACTCTCCAGTGAGCTCACAACTTGAACATCCAAACTAGATTGCATTTTGTAACCCACTCTTTAGAGTGATATTCTGCCACACACTCAGGGCTATCCCCCACAAGGAGCATTTGGGTCACTTGTGAATCTCACAAAGTTTGAATTTTGGTTTACAAGTGCTGCAGCAGTGTCAGGTGAGTATGACTTTGTGATATGTCTCTCTTTTCTCACATGGATGATCTACTGGACAGCTTCTGTCAATTTCTGGGTGAGATGGTGTCCCTGGAAGAACTCAAAATAGCAGTCTGGTTTCATGATGGTAAATCAGGAGGAGCTGACCTTCTTGCACAGGTGCTAAGATGTGTCAGGTCCCCATATCTCAAGAAATGTGTCATTATTTTGACAGATTTCCAGTATGCCAGGTGCAAACGGGGTGGTTTGCTCAATATCATCAGCGGTGAGGCAATGCAGCAGTGCTTACAACATTTGCCCTCCATTCCAGAATTCTCCATCATCCTATGGGATAATGATGCAGCCTTTGACAAGGATTGGTGGACCACAGAGATCACAAAGAACCTGCCTGCCTTGAGGGACACTCTAACAGTTGATGTTGAGATTTATGGTATGTCAATTGCATGGTATATTGAGGGTCAGTGCACTGAACGCATTTTAAATGGGAATGAATACTCAGAGTACCGCAAGAATCTATGGGCAGAAGACTTGCCAGTGGAAGCAGCCTCATCCATGTGAGTGTGAATATTGCCTCAGCACAGTTTGTCCTTTCATTATTGACATATTGCATGCAACAGCAGCACCAGCAGCACAGAAGATAAACTGGACAGCAACTCAGAAGATGCCACAGGTGCCAAGTTACCCCATACTCTTCAAGTAAGTTCTAAGTCACCCCGCAAGTCTGAGATAAACTCACCTGAGAATCAAGATCACTGAATGAACTCGCCACCTCTTCCCATAGACTCTGAATCCATTCCATACATTTCTCCCTCTTCTTCTATTTCTCTTTCTCTTTCTCATTTCCCACTTCTCTCTACCCTGTACAACACTCCCCTCCCTCACCCAATGGCCTCCAGCAGACCAGCAACAGCACAAAGACGGTAGGGCACCGACAGGCAGCAGTGCGACCTCCCGCTGTCGAGCGGGGGCGACGTGCGGACACAAATAGGAGGCGTGCTGCACACACCTGTCCATGCCCGAGTCATTCCTTTGTGCTGGCGCTGGCGAGCGGGCGGTCCATGGGCGGGACTTCTTGGTTCCTGTGACGGCCTCTGGTTTTGGTTATGTACGAGCGAACATGATGTATGCGGCGTATGCGATGAACACGGTCTGTGAGAATCTGATCTGTATTTATTGAAGTTGAGCGATACAGCGTGTGTGATGAACCATGTCTCGCGGTGACGCCGTAGTGTCATACAAGATGATGGACGGCAATTCAACAGCTGAAGACATGTCGGCCATAAGTGGATGCTATTGGGAAGATTTTCGCATCAGCACGATGCAGACGCACACAACGTACACGAGCGACTACGCACGCTGCTTGAAGCTTCGCGCGAGCGCGACGAAACCATACCGCCGGCCTCCAGAATGGCGGACCCTGGTAGATGCATGCGTATCGCCCATTGAGGCCTTCGGCGACAGTGCGGCACGATGACGACGCACTGCTTGAGATAGGTTGTACAATGGCATTGCGTCGCGTTGTGGTCTGCCAAGTCTCCTAGAGCTTGCCGATCGTGCGCGGACCGGGATGATGTTCACGTGCGGGACCCAGGAAAAACAGCTGGAGCCGCACAACGAACATACTGCTTCGCGCTGATGAGCGAAGGAATCGCAATATTGAATCGCTGGCAGGCCGTCGCCGAGCAGATGCTTGCGAATGCATGATGGCTGCACACTGTTGAAGCTCGAGGGCGAGGCGAACCGAGAGCGGACGAGGTGTGTGCCTGAGAGGATGCGGCGGCGGCGGCAGCTGAGCTGGAAGTGTGACCTATGCGGGGTGCTTGGATGTCGCAGTGTGTAAGCGCAGACACTTGGTAATATCGGTGTTATCCTGCTACGATGCGAAGGTATGAGCACTTCAGCTACCTCGCGGGTGATGCCAAAATCACGTAGATGACTCACTGGGACATCGCGCCACGCTGAATTCCCGCCCATCGTACCTGTGCCTCGTTAACGCGAGGTGCGTGCTGTTGTGAGTAGAAGTCTTGCGCGCTGAGTCGTAATGGAACACCCTGGTGGAGCCAGCATACAGCGGCGCCCATCCTGCACATGGCGAGGCGTAGCGAGAGATATCGGAAAGGGTATGAACGAAACTCGCCGATGGGAATGACAGGGATGTCTCGCTCGTCGTGCACCCATGGTCGGCGACATTGCTGCGGGAGTAGATCCCAGATTCGCGTCGCGGTGCTCGATCGGAACGGTGTGATCTGCATCTTATTGGGCCGCGTGGTCTAGAGAGTGTACCAAATCCAGTTCTTCGGGGAGGAGCGATGCATGCGCGAGAAGGACTGGAGGATGAGTGACGGACTGGCAGTGGCTGAGGAATCCAAGAAAATTGGAGGTCAGCATGACATGTATACGACCTTTCCTGTACTCACTCACTCATTCGGGATGCGACTCGCAAGGATATTGGGCCCTGTATCAATCTTGGACTTGGGGGTTGGCGGTAGTACGAGGAAGGTCGATTGCTGCTCGTAGACGAGATGTAGGCCGTTCACATCCATCGATTGGATAAGACGTCGAGCAGCATATGATCAAGAGTAGTGCTGATCGAGAAAGCCAGAGGGCGACATAGACGGCGGGACTCGATGTGTAACCGGGTCGAGGAGAGACGGCAGAGACGCAAAGCAAAGTTGCGCGCCTGTCCTCGAGGCGCGAGCTCATCTGACGTCATCGTCGGGAAGGCAGCCTGCAAGCGCTCGTCATCGCGTCTGCGGCTCTGCCCGAGTTCGCGACTCGGCCTCGCTGCCTCTACTCGTCGTCGGGCTATCCTTCCCAGACACACCTGCTGGTTTTCCTCCATGCTGGTGCTGCGGCGAATGATGCAAGATGGTGATGATCACGCGCGAGGACGCACCGGATAGAGCTCCCTGGTAGGCCCTCCGCATGCTCTATCATCCTATGCAAGACTTCCCGCACTTCCCTCCGCCTCTCAAAAGCCCGAATGAAGATTGTTACGTGCAAGCCGAAATAATATACCCCAGGCTTGCCAGGCCATAGCACTCGACTTCGCGACGAAACCGCCCCTGCGCGATATCCGCACTCCGTGCTGCAGTACACAGTATTGTACGCGATGGCACAGGACGAACCTACCCTCGTCTCTGGTTCCGATCATGCCAATTTAGAAGTGTTCACACAGTCAGCCCGTAAGTTCGTCATTCTGCTATGCCGTTATGTCATCCCTCACGCCCCCTCAGGACTTTGCGGTGATCACCTCGCATACATCCATCGGCGTAGTGCTAGCGCGGGAGCGTTGCGTGACGGGCGTGGTTGCACATCTGCGAGTTCAGCGGCGGTGGGCATTTTCTATGCTCTCACTCAGATTGATGCTCATTCTTGGGACTCTAGCCATTTAGATAGGTGATTCTATATTGTCCTATATATCAGCGCTGCCCGTGAGCCGTCACTCCCGCCCCTTTCCCTGATCGGACAGACTGAGTTTCTGATAGTCTGCTCTATAGGTGCATGCTGCAGCAAACACTCCCGCGTGCCACTTTTTTGCAAGCAGAAGCTGGACTGCGCATTGCGAAGGTTTTAGTGTACCCGTAGGCCGCGAGCGAAAGCAGCCATTACACATGGTATTGAGATTATGCTGTACGTCCGTATTCCTGCTATCAATCATTGCGTTGCTGAACGCATACGGGGTATCCAAGAACGCGTCGCCGATTGGTGATCCACACTCTCCTTCACGCCGCATACAGCCTCTCTTGCAAGGTTGGGTCCAACCTCCTGATTTGGAAGGAGCATCCCGCAAAGGCGCCTCGCAACTATCTCCGTCCGCTCCATGTATTCGGCACTATGGGTCGAATCCAACGGAATGCACACATACCCGCAATGCAGCCTTCATCAAATCATCATCGCCCTCTTCACGCGCCAACACTGCATCCCGGAGTTCCTCAAGTTCCTCACATGTGCGCGCGCGACAGCGGAGTTTTGCGCTGCACTCGCCACGAACCGCACACTCGCCGGAGAGGATCTATCGCGGCTCTCCGACGCACGCTCAACGCCAGCAACACCAGCGCGAGACGGTCGCGGTCGCGCCGCGCAGGAAGAGAAGGCGTCGGCGCTTCGGCGCGATTGCGCACGTCAGATTTACGACGACCTGGTCGTGCACTTCCTCATATACATCCAACAGGCTGCGCGCACCGCGGTGCGTGGCGCACGCTCTCAAAAGCTGGGTCGGGGCGGAGCTGTACGGTTAAAGGGGGCGCGGCCGCCCCTCTCGCCCGCTGCGCCCAACAGCAAGCTGCGACTCGGGAACTAATATGTTCTGCGGCTGCTAGTCGTGCCGGTGCAGGAGCTCATGCTCGGCTTGTGCTGGACATACGTACGACCAGTGCTGCGCCACCCCGCTCATTCCCTCGACATCATACACGTGCACGGTACATGCGCTTCGTGGTGTGCCACCCGAGAAGCCTCTATACTCACTCCTTTGTTTTCAGGTTTACACATGCAAGATGCGTGCACAACATAGTTCTCGAACGGATGCCCTACTACCATCTATCTATCTCTTATCCCTCCCGCGCCACCTCCCCGGCAGTCAGAAATGGCCGACCTTGACGCAAGCACGACCGAGCGTCGCTTCACTATGCCGCGCCGCGACGCTATTGCGCAAGCGCGCAGTATGGGAGGCGTCGTTGCGACTACGTCTGCTTTGTTTGACGCTGGGGATGCGAGCTCAAAGAGGGTGAGTGGCGGCACTTACCACTGCGTACGAGATAGCTTGCTCATGCTCCGTTACGTTGTAGACCTCGACACACCTTGGGGAACTCCAAACCCAATCGCCCTCGCCGAAGCGCTCGAAACGCGAGGCGCGCTCGCCAAGTGGCACCACCGAAAGTCTCGAGTCTGCCGCACAACGCGCCACCCCCACTGCAGGTGAATCAACGAGCACACGTTCTGCTACGCCTGCTCAGCATACAGAAGGCGCGCACGCCGCCCTGAGTCCACGCACGTCGCCGCCCGTCCCGTCGGCAAGCTTTTGGTACCCAGACGGGAATGTCGTGATCAAAGCTGAAGCGACGTACTACAAGGTGCACAGTTCGCGCCTTGCGCGGTACTGCATATACTTCACGAAGCTCTTCGCCGACGATACCAATGACTACGAGGATCGGTGCGCGAAGGTCGAAGGCTGCCCCGTGTATCACGTCCCTGCCGATTTAGACTCGGACGACTTTGAGCACCTGCTGGTCGTGCTAGAGACCTCGCTGTACGTCCCCGCTCCTGCGATGCTTCATCATATCAAGTAGCTAACCACATTGTAGCATATATACAGACGTGCCGCCGACGCAGGGCATCGCGCTCTCCCTCGTTCGCGCCACGCACAGCCTATCGTGCAACGTCGTACTCAAACTCGCGAGGAGGCGCCTCTGCTCCATCTGGGATGCCGAGCATCCCCCGAAGGCGTCCTCACGCCCCGCAACCAAGATGAGCCCCACTCCGTCGTCTCTGTCGCTCGATACCGTCGCCTCACACACGTACCACGACGCAGTATTCATCATCCTCTTCGCGCGCAAGTACGGTATCCCGGAGCTGCTCAAGCGCGCGTTCTACTAGCTCCTCCCGAGCGCCGAATTCTGGGCTGCGCTCACCGCGGACCGCAAGCAGATCAGGCTCACTGAGGACGACCTGCTGCGCCTGTACAATGCGCGATTCGTGCTCCAGCAGCAATGGCGCAAGGTGGTTGTGCTTGCGCCATACATGAAGGAGAACGGCGTGTCGGCGTGCCGGGGGGACGGGTACACGTGCTCGATATACAACAATTCAAGCAGGTCCCAACACTGGCGCAAGATGATGTTGGAGAGCGAGGTGGTCGAGGCGGGGATGGGTGACCCACTGCGGTACGACGCGTCGAGCGGATTCACGAAGGAGCAGAAGCAGGCGTGGTGCCGGGTGTGCCGCATGGGGTGGACGGACATGCTCGTGAAGAAGAGGACGGAGTGGTGGGCGAGCTTTGGAGACTTGATGCAGCTCCCGTGAGTGGGCATTTGCAGCCAACGCCGTCGGCGGAGTCTTCAATGTGATGTATGAGATAGACGGAATGTACATTACAGGTTTGACGAATACAATAGACTTGGCTGTCCTGATGAGTTTGGCGACAACATTCACGATCGTAAGTTTACACGAGCAAGAACGTCCCAGTGGGGGTTCCTCGCATGGCCAAGGATTATGTACCAACATTATGTCAGTTCCCTGTACACGCAGAAACATGCTGGACATCATAGCGTACCGGTTCGTTCTTGAGCACCGATTCAGGGCTCGTGCATGGCGTAGCTTGGCTGCTCAAACGGTCACTCGAGTTCGACGCTGGTCTTCATTATCGCCATCGGACGACTCCTTATCGACGAGCACCAGCTCGAAGGGAATTAATATTGCGGTCCCGTTCAGAGGCCGATGGTGTCTATGATTTCCGAGACGACGGCCACAGGCCCCCCGAGTCGGTGCCAGCTCCGCCACCGCCGCCTACGGGACGCTCTAGCTTGACCCACAACACCTTCAGGTCAAACAGGTCTGCGTCCCAGTCCGTATTCGCACGTATGACGAGTTCCGCGCTGGCTGAAATGCTCGTTGATGTCTCTCTGGTGAAGAAGGGCAATGTGCGCCAGTCTGCGCTGTCATCTGTACAAGAGCCTCGGCCAGAGCGAGGCCTTGAAGGACTTGATTGGGCGAGTAGGGGAGAGAGCTTGTCGTCCTATCGTAGTTGCGTGACGGGAGGGTGAACATTTGAGTCTAGCTTGCAAGGTCCGCACGTCAGGGCCGCCATCGACGATGCGGCATGATGCACTATGTGTGGTTGGCCATGCAAAGACGTCGCCTCATGTCGTGGTCCGTTAGCTGCCCAAGGGTTCGACGATCGCGCCAGGATGGAGCTCCCGGGCGCAACCTGGAGACTCAAAGGACCATATGAGCCGTGCGACGCGCCGCTTGCCAACGGTGATCCAGCGAAGGAGCTGACTGTTGCTCGCAGGTCTTTGCCGAACGGACTTGCTCGTCATACTTCGGGATGTGCGGTGGTTGCGCGCCGTCGAAGCTCGAGAGCACGACGTCAGGTGGGCGGCCCGAAGTATCTACCTGAGAGTGTGCCGCGACGGCCGCGGAGCGTCGATACGCGCCGTCCCAGAACATCGTAGGCTGAGGACGCTGACGGTGGTAGATTGATGCCATACGAAGGTGTGAGCACTTCAATTCCGAACGGTAGACAGAAACGACGCACCGGGGCTGTGTGCCAAATTTCAGCGCTGCTCTGTGCTGCTCAAACCCCGACAATTCACGCATACATCCACAAGCACTCAAAGCTATGTGCATTGCAGCATATGTGACTAGAAATCGCCTCACAAAGAGTAGTTGTGTGATAGAGACCGGCCCATCGCCCATTCCCGGAAACGCCCATCGTGGCGGGAGTGCTTCACTTCAGCTCTCCTTCGCCGCTTTCTCATCCCAGATGGTGTCCAAAACGTGCTTGTCGAAGCCGACGCAGACCATATTCCACACGTCCATCACCTAGAAAGAGGCACGCGCGATGATGAGTTAAGGTCAAGCATCGCGAGGAAGCATCGGGATGCACCTCGTCGCCGTTCTCATACGCCTTGATGATCTGATCCATCTCTTGCGACCTTTTATTCCGAGATTCCTGCTTTTCCTCCGCTGATTTGGGCCCTCTTGTTCGCTTAGCAGCCTTGATTTGTGCAGCCCGGTCCTCGATCTCGCTTTGAAGCTCTTGTGATGTGGGCACCCGGCCGAGCCGGTCGCGCAGGGTGACCCTTGCCCATATGTCGATGAACTTCGGCTGAGTGCAGATGGCCCTCGCCCATTTATTCTTCGCCTGATCCGCATTGTGTCAGCTTCTGTTTCCCCCAGGGAGCAGTGCGACAGCCTGCCTCTTTGGACCATGTCCTGTACTCAGCCGCTGAGAGTGGCGCCGCACGTGTCAGCTCGTACTCCCCGACGTACTCGTGCTTGGCCGACTCCCGCTGGACAAGGACAGTTTGTATGTCCCCTTTCCACTTGTACGCATCATTAGCGCAATATAGCAGGCCAGGCATCCCGGGAGACTGCGGTAGAAGCGGGTTTTTATCGAGGGTGGGGAAGAGAAAATCGCGGGGACTCGCTTTGTTCCCGCTTTTCTCAGATAGTTTCTGTGACGGTATGCTCCAGTGTCCCTTGTTCAGCTCTGGGCGAGACACTCTGAGCGTGAGCAAGGAAGGGTCGATGTGGGGGATCTGGTACCGCGGAAGCGCATCCACGCGATCTTTGATTCGCGGGACTCCATTCTGGGCAGGCCGCGGGTTAATGCGACTAGACGATGCAACGGGGGCAGGAGAAGGCCGGCGGCGAGGACGTACACTCTATCAGGTGCGCACATGTCAGCGAGCGTCTTCACAAGCAACGAGTTCGAACTCACCTTGTGCAGAGCTTGTCGACGACTCTGTTTCGCCTGCGCAGGCGTGGAAGAAGACGATCCAGCAGATGGCAAGTCGGGGACGTCGATTGGTTTGAAATTGAGGTAAGACCCGGGAGCGGCAGGCGGGCTCGAAGCCTGAGTGCGGCTCGGAGGTGGTCTTTCTTCAGTGTCGTCGCGGCGACCAACCTGATCAGAACACGGCACCATCTCTACAGTCGCATGAGCGGGGACGGACGAGGCATTGGGAGGGTCGGCATAGGACAATTCCCTCGAGAACGAGCGGGATCGCTGCTTCGACCCGACCTCGGCAGATGACAGAGCACTCTCAGCGTTGAGGGAGACCTCTACAGGGGCGGGGCTCCCAGGCGGAGAGGTCAGATCGGACATGGGTGACATGGACCTCTCCCGGAAGTCTGGTTCTGCGACGGCGGATCCACCGGACTGCTCCGCCCTCCCTGAATGCTTTAGAGCCACGGACATGCGCGCGACTTCCGAGACGCGCTTGGCGGTCTTCGGAACTTGGACCCAAACCTTCACCTTCTTCCGCGGGCTCTTGAACGGAGGCCAGGCCGGTAGCAATGAAAGGGAATCCGGGAGGGGGGCGGGTGAAAGGCAGGCTTTGCGCTTCTGTGATACCTGCGTGACCAAACACGTTGAGTATCCAGCGATAGTCTGCTTTGACGACGAAAAACAAGGCGAACACTGACCGGCTTATGAGCGGGAGAGCCACTTGCGATGAGTGGGGCGGTGATAGTGTCGTCTTCATCGTCCAATACGAAGGGATCGTCAGCACTGCCGGTATGAGATAACGCGGGGGTGTATGGTCGCGCCCCGTATGCGGTCGGGGGAGGCTATAAGGTACACAGTATCATGAACGATGCTCCTCTGCGTCTCTCGGGGCCTACTCGCCTTGAAAGGAGAATTCCGTTGCTTGAGGGCACCGTGCGGCCGCTCATTACTCCCCGACGACGACGCCTGAGGCTCTCTAGGAGGTTTTGTGTCTGCTACGAGTGGCACAGTTGGCGCCCTCTTCCTGTCCTGCGCTAGGGCTTCCTGCAGATACGCAATCTTCGCCTCCAGGTCGACGACCTTGCCCTCCAGATCCACGATCCTCGTCGCCTGTCTTGAGAGCATCTGACATCGATATCATCGCCCCGGGTCGCGTGTAGGCGCTCGTCCCCGCCTCTTCTCCCATCCGCGACTACCACGGCTTGGCCTCGCTGTTCACTGCACTCCGACTCGTCAAGCCTGCTTCCCAGAGTGATCTAGTCACTCTCCCGTCGCAGCAAATGATGCAAGACGCCAGAGGTCGTGCACAGTGAGAGAGTGCTCCCTCGTAGACGGTCCCCCGGCCGCGTTCTCTGTCAATCCCTACATAAGACTCTCCTCCTTCGCACTTCCCAAAGCCCCGAGCGAGAACTGCCATATCTCTGCGGAAACGCGCTACCCTGGACTTGGCAAGCCGTGGCTTTCGATTTCGCAACGACGGCCCCCGCGCGGTACGCGCACTACGTTTATGGGGCACGAAAACTCCGTGTTGCAGCATACGGTACTGCGTGAGACTGCTCAAGACGAAGGGCGCGTCGCCCCCACCCCTGACCATGTCGATTGCGCGGAGTCCACACAACCAGCCTGTAAGTCAGAATCTTTTCTCTGCCTTTATGTCGTGCCTCACGCTTCTTCAGAATGTCACGGATATCACCTCGCATACATCGACGTTGCATCCATTGCTAGGATCTCGACATCGGCCTACTATCCTACATTGATACCGCCGCTACGCCGCCATTCTTATCAGCTTCCCTATCAGATATAGATTGACAGAGTTGCTAAGCGCATGCTGCAGCAAACACGCTCGCGAGCCCTGGTCATGCACGAGAGTCCTCGGAGCTGCGGGCGCACGCAGGTTGGAGTGCCATCGTGTGTCCGCAGTCGAAAGTCCTCAACATGCTTCCCGGGAGATTGCGCTGTACGTGCGTGCGTGCTCCTGCTCTGCGTCGTTGCGTCACAAAGCTGAACGCACAGTGCAGATCATTCGCGGACGTCGCCGACTCGGGGTCCATTTTTCCCTCCTTCGCGCTGTGTACAGGCCGTCATGCGCAGACGTCGTTTCCAAGCTCCCGAAGAGGCGCCTACGCGCCATATGTCCCGACGGCGCCCTTGCATCACTCGACTCTCCCCCATCCACCGCGAGCGCCGCCCTTTCATCAATGTGACTCGATAATGACGCCATGCACATGTACTGCGATGCGTTCTTCGTCGAAC
This sequence comes from Trametes pubescens, assembly GCA_001895945.1. NCBI lineage: Eukaryota > Fungi > Basidiomycota > Agaricomycetes > Polyporales > Polyporaceae > Trametes > Trametes pubescens. Next base: position 10,618 of record MNAD01000362.1, on the reverse strand, counting down.
TCCTTGCGTACCAGTATGGTCCCGGAGCTGTTCAGGCACGTCCTTTATGAGCTCGCCCTTCAGGACTGCACTTGTCACGAAACACGAGCTCGCCGAAGACGACCTATCGTGGATTTTGGACTCTCCTGTCAAACTCTAGTAACACGCAGGGTGGTCAAAGTCGCGCAGTATAGGAAGAGACGATCTCGGTGTTTCACGGTCACGATCATGTACGTCCGCCTCTTCACGAGTCACAACGATCCAAGGTGCGCACTCCCTTGTACGACTCCAACACAGCGGCACATCACATGCACCCTCAGAAACGGGATCTCGGAGAAGTTGTGCGGTCGAAGGGCTCGCGCGAGCAGATGTGGGATCTCGCGCGCCCGCTTCGCCCGCTGTGCGCGACAGCGAGCGGCAACTCGGGAATGGACCTGTGCTGTGGTCGCCGGACACTCTGCCACAGGAGCTGCTGCCGATCTGTGCTTCCCTCACGTCCACCCAGTGCTGCTGTCCATGCACACGCGGTCAAGAAGGCGTTCAACAAGGTTGAGCTGGACCGTGTGTAGGGCGCAGCGTGCCGAGACCGCGCGCACGGTGTATTCATCGTCCCCCTGGAGTGGTTCGACTCGCCACACACCTGAACCAGCTTGTGCGAGAACGGTGGAGGAAGGAAGCTCCGTTCGAGCAGGCGTTCAAGGACGAGCTGGAGCACGTGTATGCGGGCGGCAGTGGCGTGTGCTGAGACTGCGCGCATGGCGTACTCGTCGACGTCTTGAAGTAGCTCAACTCGCCGATCGGCAATATGCACCTGGACCAGCTTGCAGCGCGAGAAATGGCGGAGAAAGGACGCTCGAGGATGAGAACTAGTCCTTGGTAGTAGATCTCCGCCTTCGCGTCCTGTGCAGCATGCTTATTCTTCCCTGCCCAGATTGCTCATACGGTGGACAAACAGGAGAGAAGCACTCACAGAAGATGCACACTGCGCGCTGAGTCGCCGGACCTCCATCAATCCTGGCATCTGTGGCGAAATACATGGCACCCTGCTCCGGTCATCAAGGTGAGAGTTTTAGCATGCTCCAGTGCTCCAGGCATAATTAACTAAGGAATTCAAACTATGTAGTCCTGTTCTCCATCTTCCACAGTACTACATCAGCGAAAGGAATCGCTTTGCACGCGACACCCTGCGCTTATAGTTGGGTAACGAGTTCCGGCGCATTAAGCGCCCGACGTCCGACGAAACACTCCGTGTCCTGCCTGCGCTCGACTCCGCTCGCTCAACCCCACGCCAGCTCGACCCCGCAACCACCCGCACCGCCCAATCACTCGACTCTGCGCTGAACCCCATGCCGCTGAACTGCTTGACCACCGACTGCTGGCTGCTCGACCTCGAGACCAAGTACTTGGCCCCGCACCCGGGCTTATGCATAACCTGCCTGCCTACACCCTCAGGCGCCCACGCCACTCCGCGCTGGTCTCGCAATTACGGTACTCGACCCTGTACTCATACCCGTGCCCACGCGGGCACGACCCCAGGCTGGACGTCGAATCTCCGCCCAGGCCCAGAGCCGCACTTAACCCACGCTCGCACCTGCACCTGCATGACGCCGCGCCGGCCGCTCTCCACGCCGCACCACTGGCAGCACGTCCTCACAGCCACTCGCAACCACCTGCGTGCCCGCTGGGCTCTGCATTCAACCTTGCACCACTCGAATATGCGTCAACACCGCGCACCTTCCTCGACCTGCTGACTGCTCGACCCGCCGACTGCTTGGCCCCGCGCCCACGCCCGCGCTCGTGCTCGCTCGTAGCTAACTTACAGTGCATATACATAGAAGCTGAGCTTTCACATACACGACAAAGTACTCCAGTATCTCCTCCCTGACTTATAGTTCTATACAGCCTACATACACTACATACTGCTACAGCCCATCGTGCATATTCCCGATGGCAGGTTTTGGTGATCATACGAAAGGACAAGGTGAAGTGAAGTGAAACTCTCCCACCACAAGGGGCATAGCTAGGGACGGACGGTGGGCAATAGGAGTGATCGCGCAGACGTGAATTAATGCGAAACTGCAGTTGTAAGAAAACATGGGTATGAACATGGTGCTCATGTGCTATCATCGCCCCTCGACGTCGCCAGTTACAGAACACAATATCGCTTGGAAAGTCCTAACTCAGGGAAGCTATGTCATGGTGTATGGAGAGTACTTCCAGTAGCTATACCCTAGGTGAGCAACACTAACTGAAGCTCGAAGGGAAATGCTCACCCCGAATGCTTCTTCGCTAGCATATAAGGGACCGCAACCTTGTGCAGTACCCACGGCATCGGCGGCCAAATATTCTTGTACTCGGGCGGCGTATGGCTGGGGAGATATCAGTAGGCGTCTAGAATATACAACGTCAACAAGGGGGCCGCGCACTCACCTGCGCATGTATGGCACGACGAGATCGGATAGACCTCATGCCCCGAGCTGCGCAGCGTGTGGCATGTTTTCACTCCGAGACACCTCCTTGCATCACCAAAACCGGTCTCGCGCTGCCGACGACCTGTCTCGATGCCGCGCCGCAGCACAGAATGCGCTCACCGCTCTGACCAGTGCGTGCACGCATGCTCGCAGCGCCGGTTCATTACGGTGGCGAGATCCGTGCCCTCTATGGCAACTGCGAAGGGTTTGCACGACTGTGCACATGTGAGTCAGGAAGGGGACAGCGCCCGGTGAGAACATACCGGGGAGGAGCCGGCGATGGATTCGGCGGAGTGGGCCTTAGCACCGCAGGCCCAGAACAAGAGAAAGGCCGAGCAGCACTACGTATTTTGGAGGTGTTGCGTCGGAACCATATGACTCCTGAGAAGCATGGAGGGGCGGCCTCCGACCGCCAAGGTAGGATGAAGCGCTTCTGGCTGTTAGTCCGCGGGGCGCTGTTTTCTCGCTCTTGCACTCTGATCTCGTCCCAATTTGCGCTCAGCCTGTGGTGTCCATAGGAGGATATATTGAACTTCGATGGAGCTAGGCCGCAGACGTACCTCGCAGCGCAAAACATGGGGGCAATGCCAAGTTCTTGAGGTGACTCGAAGGTACCCCCAATCCAGGAGTGCGCGGGGGGTTGCACAGCGCTTCGCACGACCCTGGAGTCAGCCGGGGGTGCACCCGCGACTTCGGGGCCTTGTAGTGGGACTGCATCGCATATCACGACAGCCTCAACTAGGCCATGAGGCGTGTAGCGATAGTCGGACCTGCCTATACGGGAAGGACCCTATTTGGCGCAGTTGGCCGGTGTGGGTATCCTATACAACGATCTGCGTTTCTACTATGGTCTTCCCCTTGTTCGTGGGCCAACGCCGGATGGATGAACATTAGCTTCTGGACTGTTTCTCTGATGCAATCAGCTTACTCGTGTCCTTGTACTGCACCCAACTCCGCACCGTGGACACGGTACCATCATCTGCGCTGCGCCCTTCCCGCCGGCTTGCCACAGAAAGGGGCAGGCGGGCCTTGGTGGATTTACCGTTCCCTTGGGGACGCTACTGGATCTGGTCAGAGTAAAATATCGTCGAAATCATAGCGGAAGAAACCCATAAGCAAATGATACACCGGATACATCGGATCTGGAACCGAGGAGTCCGCAGGCACTCAATCGGAAGAGCGAGCATCTTTAGCACGAGGCGTCCACAAACACGACAGAGCGCTCGCCACCCAGCGATAGCCTTCCGTCATGTAGGCGGCCCACCGGAGTACGACTAGGACTCGTAGCGCAGTACGCGCCGTCGGCCGGCAGTGGCACACCCCGGTGCACCCTCGCTCATCCCCTATGAGCCATTGGACGAACCTCTCAGCAATCCGAAAAGGTGGCTCCTCGTTCATATTGGCTTGAGTCTAGGGAACAGGTATAGGTCAAGGCGACGGCATGGCGGAAAAGGCAGACAGCGGCTTACTCGCAGCAGGGACTCCAACGTGCGCCCCAAGCAGTACATATCCCAAGAGTAAGGATCAAAGTGCTGCAAACCGTTCGGAGGTTGAATTTGAGATGGTGGCAGCGCGACTGCATGCTGCACGCCGGGTCCCAGCGCGAACTGCTTGGAGGAGTCGAAGTCGATGATATAGAGTCGGTTCGCGACTAGGCGTGAGTCCGCCGCCGCGCCGCGCGGGAGTGCCGCCATCACGTTGGCCGGACACATGTCCTGCGTAGAAATCAATCACGTATTTCGGCACGGTGGAGCGAGGGTGCACGCACAAAATGGACGATGTGCAGGCTATGTAAAAACTCCATTCCCTGAATGTGCCTGGTTAGCCGAGAGCGCCGAAGTCATCTTGGAGTAGTAGTCACGAACCTCTACGAGTTGATGAAGCACATCTATGACCAATCGCGGAGACCCGCTCGCTCGATGTACGAGATGCGCATTATTGAGATCTGGCATGATCAGCAGCGGATGCCCCGTGCGTATTACCTCGCACGGAGCGGTGTGGTTATTGGGACGCTTGCTTTCTCGTAGCAGTCGCTCGTAGATAGGCAGTTCCTCCCTGTCCAGATGAAGAATCTTCACGACATAAACCGGAGATTGGGTTAGAGCGGTACGGAAGACAACACCCTTTGTGCAGAGATTAACGAAGGAAGTCCACAACGAGTAAGGCTGAGTCTCACAGGCTTGAGCGGCATATTGAGAGTAATACCGCGCTCTTGCAGTGCCGGGTGGCTCGACAGACGGTCGGGGATTATACCGTACGATATTTCCCCGTCGGGAAGTGTGGCGTACCATGGTGGATTGGGACCGTCAGAGGACATTGCGAGATCAATAGACGAGAAATATCAGGCTGTCCAAGAAACGTCGCGCTGATGAGCTCCAAGCTTAAGTTCAAGTGTAGATCCAAGGTCAAGCTTCAAGTCGTACTACGCCACCACAGTGGTTCGAGGCGCGGGCGGTTCAAACGATTACGTCATCATCGGTGTACGCACGGGCGCTTGATGGCATGCCTTTCAAGGCGGCGGCGTCGTCACTGAGTTCATGATCAGCTTGACTGCTCAAACAGTCAAACGTTCAACATATATCAAGCTCTCGTTGATCATCCATATGCCACGAGCCTTCGTACTTGTGATGTATTGATGGCTTGCCCCCTCAAGCATAAGCCTGTAAGTCCTTATACCAGTGCCAGTAAGTACTCCCCGTCACTGCTAGTTAGTATGAGCAGGGCACCAAATAACTTCAGCCGTGGCAGGTAAAGATCTCCGGTGCTGTCAGTGTAGCAATCCGACTCGACGGAATGTACGCATATCCTACCAGTTTGACGACCAAGAAGGCAAACGCACCTTTCTCCCAAATCCGCGCCGATGCACCCAGACGATGGACCCTTCTTGACGCTCTACCACCACCTGCTGCTTTTTTCCCACGCTACATCCTCATAGGGGGAGGATAGTTTCGTGCGGTTCTTTAGCACTCTGGGGCTAGTCTTTAGTACACCTACGGACACGGTCATATCTCAGCCAGAATGATGGGTAGTCGAGCTCGACCGCCGCCTTCGAGGCCGGCCAGCACGCCGCCGACGCCGCCCTCGAGAATAGGCGCCCGCGACAGCGCACCAGCCAAACCGACCAGAAAAACGGCGAAGAAAACGTTACTCACCTCACAAGAAGCTTGAGTGGAAGCAGAGAAGCTCGTACCTGACCTGAGCGCTGCAATGGAGTTCTTACTCGGCCACGAACTGATCCCGGGAGGCGACAACGCCTTTACAGGCGAATCACTGATCTCGGGCTTGTTGCATCTCGCCTTCTCGACGACTGGGGATCTCGCCAAGCGCGGCATCCTCGCTTTCGCACACCTCGCCAAAGGAGTCCTCGACCACGATGCCCAGACTGCGGTCAGCGACGCAGTCGTCGAGCGCGCGGAAGGGCAGCTGCGCCTCCGGCTCGACCACCACACGTCCCACGTCGAGGACCGGCTCGACGAGTTCTCGGAGATGATCGGCAAGATGAAGCAAGAGATGGAAGGAGGATCGGCCAGCCTGCGTGAGGCATGCGAACGGGTGAAGGGGGCTGAGGCGGCGCTCGCAGCGGCACGCGAAGGGATACAGGAGTCCGCGCAGCTCATTGCGCGCCCTGGTGAGCCCGCATCTACCGCCTCCACGCTGACCATCGAGACAGCGCCGGTGCGCGTGCGCCGAGCGGCCACGCTCGCCGACCTCCTGCAGCGCCAAGTGCTGGTCCGGGGGGCGACCCTCAACTCGGAGAGCGGCGAACCCCTTGGGGAGGGCGCGCTGAAAGACCGCGCCCGCGAGGTGCTGGACGAGATGGACAGGGGGGGGCTTACGGCGCCCGAGGGCGGCACGGTGGAACTGGCCAAGATCCTCCCGCACGGGGATACGGTTTTCACTATGTCGAGTATCGAAGCAGCGCGATGGCTCCTCAAGCCCACGGTCGCCAAGCCGTTCGCGCGCAAGATGGGGATGGCGGCGCAGGTGGTCGAGCGCACGTACAGGCTGGTCGCTGAGCGCGTCCCAGTCTCGTTCGACCCGCGCGACGCGGCATCCTTGCGAGCGGTCGAGGTCGCCCACAAGCTCAAGACGGGGACGCTGGGCCGGGCGGAGTGGATCAAGCCCATGGAGCGGCGCTTCCCGGGACAAAGAACAGCGCACCTTATGCTCACGGTAACAGGCATCGAACAAGCGAACATCGCGCTGAAAGGTCTATTCATTGCAGGACGCCGTATCCTGGTCCGCAGGGATATGGATGAGCCAAAGAGGTGTGCCCGCTGTCAAGCATATGGGGGGCACTTCGCCCGTGACTGCAAGGCCCCGCACGACGTCTGCGCCAACTGCGCGGCCAGCCACCCGACGTCGCAATGTCAAGTAGCGGCGGATCCGTACAGCTATCGCTGTGCGAACTGCGAAGTGGACGGCCACGCGGCGTGGGACCGAGCGTGTCCTGCGCTGCGCACGCGGGTGAGCGCGCAGGTAAATCGGAAGGCCGACAGCGGCTTCCGGTTCTTCGTCACCAACGCACCGGACACGTGGGTCTCGGACGAAGAGGAGCTGGCAAGAGCGCCGCCGCCGCCCACGGTCTGGTCGCAAGTGCGGCACCGGTTCGACAAGGCCGACAGCGACCACCGCCCTACGCAAGCCCGACTGGACACCTTCCTCGACGCACCTAGGCAGCCGGCCAACACTGTCCCTCCTCAATGATCCCCACGACCCACAACACCCTACGCATCTGGCAGCAAAATCTTAACAAATCTGGGAGCGCCCAGCTAGATCTCGTTAATGACCAATTTGTCGCTGACTACGATATTCTAGCGTTACAAGAGCCCTATTTAACGTTCCTCAACCTCACCTCCAGCACTTCCCACTGGCATGTCATCTACCCGTCTACACACCGCAAGGAGGGGGCAGGAAGGTCCCGAGCCATCACCCTCGTCAACAAGAAGCTCTCAATCGACTCATGGAGCACCATCGCCACCGAACACCCCGACATCGCCGCGGTATCCATCCGCTCCGAAGACGCAACCGTCCACGTATTCAATCTCTACGTCGACGGCGAGCACGACACGGCCCTGCATGCGGCCTCCCGGGCGGTGCTCAACACGATACTGGGAGGGGCGGAGCAGCCGCACCACCTGGTCTGGCTCGGAGATTTCAACCGCCACCACCCCGCATGGGACGACCCGACCAACCTTCATCTCTTCTCGTCGGAGAACCTCCGGCGGGCGGAGCACCTTATCACCATCCTAGACCGCCACGACCTGTCGATGGCATTGCCACCGGGCATCCCGACGCTCGAGGCATCGCGCACCAAGAACCTCACCCGCCCCGACAACGTCTTCTGCACGCCCGCCATCCTGGAACGCCTGCGGATCTGCACGGTATTGCATGACAAACGCCCGACCAAAACTGACCACTTTCCTATCCAGACGGTCTTTGACATGCCAACAGCAGCCGCAGTGCGGCGTCCGCGCAAGGACTTCCGTCGGGTCGACTGGGCGGAGTTCGGGCGGGCGCTGACGGAGCGGGTGGAGGCCCGGCACTTCCCCACCAATATCAACACGAAAGCTCGCTTCGACCAAGTGCTCAACAGCCTCATGGACGACCTCCAGGCGACGATCGCAGAGCAGGTCCCGGAGACGGCGGACACCCCGTACGCAAAACGCTGGTGGTCTGCGGAGCTCGCCAAGATGCGCAGCGAGAAGGAGCGCCTCGGGCGTATTGCCTTCCGGCACCGAGCCACCCCGGCCCACCCATCTCACGCTGAGTACAGGCGCTATCGAAATATCTACGCTGACAATATTACAGCGGCGAAAAACGACTTCTGGAAGGCGTGGATCGATTCCATAGATGGCAAGACGATCTGGGACGCCAACCGCTTTCTCAAGCGCGGAGCAACCGACGGCGGCCGCGCACGTATCCCGCCAATTCGGGTGCCCGGAGAAGGCGGTCGGGAGCGTGTATTGCATACGAATGAAGAAAAAGGCGCTGAGTTCCATCACACGTTCTTCTTACCGCCCAGTACTGCCATTGTCCCCACAGGCCCCTACCCGAAACCGCTTTATGACTTCAAGCCCATCACCGACACGCAAGTACGCCGAGCTATCAAGGCGCTCCGGGCGTTCAAGGCCCCGGGGCCCGACGCGGTCCCGAACGAGGTATACAAGCACTGCGCGGACACGCTGACCCCCGTGCTGGGATCGCTCTTCAGGGCGACGTTCACGCTGCAATACTACCCGGAACGCTGGAAAGTCTCGGACACGGTCGTGCTGCAAAAGCCGGGCAAGGAGGACTATACAGTGGCCAAGGCCTGGCGGCCCATCGCACTCCTGGACTGCATGTCCAAGATCCTGTCCCGCTGTGTCGCTGACGTACTTGTGTTCGAGGCAGAGCAGAAGGCGATGCTTGCAGACTTGCAATTTGGCGGACGTGCGGGGCGGACCACAACGGACTCCATCCACTTGGTCACCAAGATTGTCAAAGACGCCTGGCGGCGGAGACATGTCGCCTCCGTCGTGTTCTTGGACATCAAGTCAGCGTTTCCAGCAGCCTCCCCGGAGCGATTGTATCACAACCTTCGCATGCGGGGAGTGCCCGTTCAATATGTCGACTGGCTGCGGGTCAAGTTGTCGGGGCGGAAGACCCGTATCCACTTCGACGATTTTTCGTCGGAGCTATTTGATATCGTCAGCGGTATCGACCAGGGCTGCCCACTATCAGTCATCCTCTACGCCTTTTACAACTCTGATCTTATTGACAGTGCAGACACCAAGCGCGGCGAGCACGCTGTGGGCTCGATGGACGATGTGGCGTTGGTGGTCACCGGCAAAACCTTCGAGAGCTGCCACGACAAAGTACGGCGGTTCATGGAGCGAGACGGTGGCACTCAGGACTGGTCCGCAGCGCACAACTCTGCTTTCTCCCTCGACAAGTTCGGCCTCATCAACTGCAAGGCGCAGCCGAAGCGCATCGGCCTCGGCCCGCAGCTCACGCTGTCGGATGGCACGGTCGTCCAGCCCACGGATCACCACCGCTTCCTCGGGGTGCTGGTCGACCAGGCCCTCAAATTCAAGCAGCATGTGGCCTCGGCGTATGCGAGGGGCAGTCGGCTGGTGTCCCAGATTCGGCGGCTGGCGAAGGCGAGGAACGGGCTCACGCTCCCCATCGTGCGCCGTCTTTACCTCTCTGTTGTGGTTCCGAGTATGCTCTATGCTGCTGACACCTTCCTCACCCCAATACGAAAACTCGCCGGCCACACCCGCAAGCACGGGTCAGCGGGGAACATTCGACGGCTCGCGCAAATTCAGCGGCAGGCGCTGCTAGTGATGACGGGCGCCCTCCGCACATCGCCGACCGACGCACTGGAGGCGCACGCTCGCCTGCTGCCATTTGACCTGCTAGTCGACAAGATTTGCCACCGGGCGGCGGTCCGCCTGTGTACACTCCCGAAGACTCACCCACTGGCGCCCCACGTTCGCCGTGCGGGCCTGAAGCTTGTCAAGTCCCATCGGTCTTCGCTGCACGAGCTCCTGGATGCTTACCGCAGGTGGCTCGCTTACCGTGACACCGAGCGCATTCGCCCGGTGCGCCTGCACCCGCGCTGGACCCCACGCCATCGCACGCACATCCTGGCCGACCGGGAGGCGGCAGTGGAGGACGACGCGCGGTGGGCGCTCGACGGCGCGTACCGAGTCTACACGGACGGCTCGGACGTCGATGGGGGAGTAGGCGCCGCGGCGCTGCTCTATGCACCGGGACAGGAGGAGCCGGAGGTCCTCCAGCTCTACCTCGGGCCGTCCACAAGGCATACGGTGTACGAAGCGGAAATCGTCGCCACGATCCTCGGCATGGAGCTCCTGCGGCGAGCACTTCTCTGCACGCAACACGCGTCAATTGGGCTGGACAACACGGCGGCGATACGGGCCACAACGCTACGTTCACCTGGGGCAGGGCGATATCTTACTGATATTTTTCATGCTGCAGTGCGAGACCTCAAAGCGGCGCGCCCTCGGCTTTGCCTCACGCTACGCTGGGTCCCTGGCCACTCGGACGTCCCAGGGAACGAGGCAGCAGACGAGGCGGCGAAGGAAGCGGCGCACGAGGCCTCGTCCGCCACACGCCTGCTCCCGAAGTCGCTTCGCAAGCCTCTCCCCCTCAGTGCCTCG